>PVIC010007889.1:0-49625 GCA_004025085.1 Thryonomys swinderianus | reverse complement strand
TTCCTTCCTTCCTTCCTTCCTTCCTTCCTTCCTTCCTTCCTCCTTCCGCCCATCCTTCCTTCCTTCTAGAGTCTCACTTTCAGTTGCACAGCCTGGGCTGGAACTTCTGATCTTTCTGTTTGCCTCAACCTCCAGGAGTACTGGGAATACATGTGTGTACTTGGCTATTCTTGCTATAAAGTGTTGTCTACATACATTTTTCACATATAGGCCCACACACAGAATCATCGTATATACTTAAGAGTTTCCAGTTTCTCATTAATACCAGTTTATATTTAAATTCTCAGAAATGTTAACATCACAATTTAGATATATTTTGTATCTTAAAAAATGGTATATCATTTTTTGGTGAGATGGATAATGCTGTTTATAAGGAAGAGAAAAAATAATACTATTTCCAAAGAAGACATTCAGTTTTCAAGTACCTTTTAAAGTTATTTAAATTACTTTTAAGTCAGTAGCCAAATATGTATGAAAAACTATAAATATGTTTACTTTCAACTACACCCAGAAATTTTGGGTAGACTCCTTACTAGTACCAGTTATTTTTAAATCAGTCATTCTAATTAAACTATAACAGATTTTACACTTAAGAAAAGCTATTAGAGGGCTGGAGGGTTAGCTCAGTGGTTCCGGCACCTTCCTCGCAAGCGCAAGGTCCTGCCTGAGTTCAATCCCCAGTGACCATATATAATGCTGGGTGTGGAGACTCACGCCCACCAACCATCAATACCACATACCACAGTGCTGGGCATGGTGGCTCACGCCTGTAATCCCAGCACTCGGGAGGCAGAGACAGGAGGATTGCTGAGTTCCAGGCTTGCCTGGGCTACATAGTGAGCTCAGAGCCAGCCTGAACTACAAAGTGAGACCCTGTCTCAAAAAAACAAAAACAAAAACAAAAAAACAAACAAAAAAGAAAAGCTATTAGAAATTTCCAAACATAACAAGTTTAGAAAATAATATAATAAACTTCCATGTAACCATCAGTAAATATTAATTTTACAGAATATTGAGTTTCATTATGGCATTTTCATACATGCATGTAACACACTGATCTATCTTTCCCTTTATCACCCTGTCTCTTGTCCAAGCCTTTCTTCTACATTTTTCCCTTCTGGATTTCACATATTTTGGAAAACTTCAAATACTTGTCCTTCTGAATCTGGTTTGCTTTGTTAGGCATGATGATCTCTAGTTTAGTAGTTACAATGAAAACCAGCAGAGTCTTTAGCCTGGTGGGTGATAGACACATATGTAGGTTGAAGAATTTCTGATGAGTCCATCCAGCCATCAATAGCCTTGTGGATTGGACTCAAGCTCTGAAAATGTCAGTGAGGATTAATAAAAACAAAACCTGCATGATGTTGTTGTGGTCCAGAGAGTAAGAGGACAGGACAGAGTTTTCCTACCTCTTCAAAGAAATGTTCTGTTATGATGCACACAGAAAAAGAAACGCTTAGTTGCTGTGTGGATCTTAAATAAGTAAATTCTATTTGAATAGTTGAAAACAGTCAACACCAATGGAAGTGTTTTCTGTCTGCTGAATAAATAAGAAATGACCTGCAATATTAATTAAACAATGTATTTTAAAAGATTTATTTCATTTTGGAGCAAATATAGTGGGGTATAGGAAAAGAAAAAAGAAAGGAAAGAATGAGACAAAAGGAAGAAGATAGAGAAGAGAGATTTAGGTTGAGAAGAGTGAGTAAAGTCCCACCATTTATTAGACAGAAACCAAATCCTGCACAGTGGCTAAAATCATAAACTGGGAAGCCAGAAAGCTTGGGTTCAAGTTCTGCCTCTATTGTAATTAGCTGTGTGTTAAGCAGATTTCATAACATTTTTGTGCCTTCATGTTCTCATCTGTAAACTGGGGATAATAATAGTTCCTAGCCTGTAAAGAGCTTTCTGGGAAGAGTATTCAAAGCACAGAAGAGGGTGAGTCTGTATCATGTAGCTGAACCATGTACTGCTACTGTTTTTCTGTTCATTTTCTTTTCACAGTTCCTCTGATAAACTATGACTGGTTCTTCAGTTTTTATCCCCCAGTCTATCCTCTCATATGCTTGATTACACTGACATGCTTCTAGATAATAAAGTTTTATCATGTTTTCCTTACAAGCCCGTGGTTAACTGGTCAGATAAGGTCTTTGGCTTTTAGCTTCTTCAATCCTCTACAGTCATATAAAAAGAAGTTTCGATTAAGGAAATAAAATATGTGTGTGTGTGTGTGTGTGTGTGTGTGTAAAACAGGAGAGAAAGAGGGAGGGGCAGAGGGAGGGAGAGAGAGAGAGAGAGAGGGAGAGAGAGAGAGAGAGAGAGGGAGAGAGAGAAATCAGATTTTCTTGTGTTTAGGAAGAAAAACTAGAGCAGAAATAGAAACCACAAGTATGGACATATTCAAACCAGAATTATATGGAAGTATAGCAAGAAAGAATATTCTATGCTGTTGTGGTTTATCTGTAGGCTGGAGTGCTGGGCCCATTCTGGAGATTGTAAGGCTGTTTTCAACTCATAAATTCCTGTGTTTTAGAAAAGTTAAAGGACAGAGTGACTTCTTTTGGTAAATGAATTTCTAACTGTGCTGGAGAGATATTGCAGCAAGATTTTTTTTTTTGTTTTGTTTTGTTTTCTAGGATTCTCTGATGATAACTGCCACAAGTTCTTAAAGGGACTTTGGTTTCCCTTCAAGGAAAACCTTCTCCTTTGTGCTATTTAAGGATATAGATCATCTCTTCTGTGTATGCACCTTCTATCTTTGTAGTGGGTAGGACATCTGTTTGTTCAGTGGGTCACAAGATAAGCTGGCCAAGGTAAGTAATAGAAAACTTCCATACTAGTTGCTAATATAGTCCTTAACTTACTGTTGTCAACCCAGCCCGACCCAGAAAGCCTAGAGGATACACAATGACAACGCTCCATGGATGCCTCTGTTGGCCACTCCTCTAAGGAAGGACTGCCTGACATTCTGCAGTTGTTCACAGTACATTGAAGAGCACAGGAATGGTGCCAATACCCTGTGTGGTGCCTACATTGGTTTCAGAGGAGCTAGGAATTCCTTGAAGAGTAAGTCAATTCTCTGGTAAGCACTCCCTATCTCTGCACTTCTCTATTAAAAAACAACTACTCTGAATTATACAACTTCTTTAGAGTCCCCAAGTATAAAAACACTAATCAGTCAACTGTTTTCCTGGAGGCATCTAGGTAATAAGGGGTGTAGAGAGGAGGTTCAGGCAAAGGAAGGAAAAGTCCAGAAAGTACAAAGTGATGGAGCAGGAAAGACTGTCTTGCTTACACACCAGTGCAGTTTGGGGTGAAGCAGGATTTTGATACTAATAAGTCTTCAGGTTTTTCTTTGATAACTTTAGTTTCTTCGTGTGCAAAAAAAGATAATGATGTAGGTATCACAGGAGGAGAAGACATGGCCTAATAGAGAGAAGCTCAATGTCTGCCCCAAAGTGTTTATAAGGACGAGAGGAATCATTGTTCTCACTTTGGACTAAAAGAAGAGGTGGTTGGAGTCTCACTGTGACCAAGCTTCTGGGTGTTCTGCAAAAGCAGACTGGTTTGGATGACTGGAGATTTATTATGAAATATATAGTGATTTTGTATGCCACTCAAAAATATATTTGATATTTTAAAAATAAAAATAATATGACAAAATTTTCCTCTCAAATCTTTAAGTTAAAATTTGCCCTTGGACCATTAATTAGTTAAATATGTTTATCCTTGGGAATTGACATAAGAATCTTGAAAGCAATGTATGTAAGTTCTCTGGTACAAAGTAGTTCCCTAATACAAATCAGCTGCCATTTATTATTACAAATATTATTATTTTTTAATAAATGATTTTATTTTTTAATTCTGCTTATAGGTCTTCATGAACCCTGGGCAGATTTTTTTTTGTGCCTTTAAATAGCCAAGTCAACCCTAAGATTTGGCCTCTGACTGTATGTCAGTACTTTTCTCACTGCAGGAGCTCCATTCCAGTTGTGTGACATCTAGAAGCCACTGCGACATACACATAAAGAGTTAACTCACTACAAAAAAAATGAGTTAACACATCGTTCCAGCAAAGAATGGAAAGCTGAGAGTACACCAGCTTCTTGGTAAACCACACATTCTGTAGAAGTTCATAAGACTGAAATATGATTATGGCTTGGAGAAAGTAGATAACGGCACCAGGGCTAGATGTCAACAGTTGGGTATGATTCAAAAGGGACAAGTATTTCCCAGGAAGGGAGCAGAAAAGGCAGAAATGGAAAGGTTAGACCATAGTTGGAAGACTTATGAATGCCAACCGAAGAAATATAAACTGATTCAGTATACAAAGGTAGGTGGGGAGAAGATTTTCTAGTTTTGAGCAGCAGTGTAAACAGTGAAAAGAACCTGATGTTTCTATAATGGGAGGGGAGTCCTAATGGAAAACATGTGCATAGAAAACAAGGAGGAAGCCATTAAAAAATACAAAAACTAAAATGCCTGAGAGCTGGAACGATCTTAGTGGTCCTTTACTTCAGCATTTTTCCAGGGAACAGATTCTCCTTTATTCATTTTGATAAATGATCAAAGACTAGGGAATGGAAGGCTAAAATTGGGATGGTGGAATGGAAACATAAAGACAACAGTGAATGTATATCTTACCCCAAAGAGAAGAGAGATCATCTTTAAAGTTACCAAGGAAATCCTGTCTTCTCATCTATGACCCTTCTAGAACCTTCTGTTAGCTCTCTAGAATATCTCTATAACTTCTCACTCTTCAAGTGGGAGTGAAATGTATTCAGTGAGGATAGATCTTCCTACTTTTTTAAAATTAATTTTTATCTTTATTGGTACATTGTATATAAATATCATGATCACACTCAATATTGGGGATTTGAACCAGTACCTGACACAATTTAATTCTTATTTATTCCCATTCCTCTACACACCCCACAACCTTCCACCCCCTAAATACATAAGCTTTGTTTCCCTTTTTTTGTTACCATCACATTTTTTCTTTACCCCTCATTACTCACTCCACCACACTTCCCTTTGAATATTTTCTATTTCACAATATCCATCATGTGTTATTGTGTATATTCTGGATCTGGAACCATCTTTTGCTCAGTGGCTACTGCACTCTTCTTAGGAGAATCTGGGATCAGTTTTGCCTGTGCTTCTCGCAGTCACTGCTTGTACTGAGTCTAAGCAGAGGTTGCCAGAGTAGTAGGTGACATTTCCAGAAATGGATCGTGCAACCCCCAAAGCATTCTGGAGCTGTTGCTGAAGTCTTAGAGGAATTTCAGCCTTTATCCATGTGTCTCATGACTTTGACCAGTTTTTATTACTGTCCTTTATGAAGTCAGAGGCACATAGAAAGGGGGAACTAGATGACACTTGTTTATCAAACCCCTGACTCATACTTCTAAAAGCAACCACTGTAGCATATGTAAGCTCCTCTAGGAAGTTAGTCTGTATATCTGACCAAAGTCATGCTTTTTATAAACCCTGTTCTTATATTTGACATTTATTGGATCCTATTGTATGGTAGGAACTAAAGAGACAAGGACAAAAAGTTAAGTCTCCTTTATATCTCCTTCCTGTCCCATCCCTTCTACATCCATCTCTTGGTCTCCTTCCCTTTGTGAAAGCTCTACCCTCCTATTTCCTATTATCTGCAGTTTATTTTGCTCTTAATTTATATTTTAAATTTCTCATATAAGAGAAACCATGTGATATTTAAGTTTTGTGTCTGATTTATTTCACTTAACATGGTCTAAAGATTTACCCATTTTCCTGTAAATGACTCAAAATTTATCCTTCTTTGTGGCAGTTACTTTGTTATGTATAAATAATACATTTTCCTTATCCATTCACCAGTGGATGGACACATAGGCTGGTTCTAATATTTAGCTATTATGATTGTGCTGCTATAACATGGGTATGCATGTATCACTGTAATATGATGCCTTTAACTCTCCTGGGAAGATGTCTAGAAGGGGAATACTAGGTCAAATGGAATTTTCAGTTTTAGTGTTTTGAGGAGTATGTGTCATATACATGTACCAACTTCCCATGAAGAATGTAATCATTATGTACTGCAAACATATTCTAATAAAAATATTTTTAATAATTCATTTTACTTTACTCAATAAAATATTAATCCCCCCAAAAGTTGTCAGGCTAAAAGGTCTCTAGGAGGAGAAACATTTGGAAAATAGTAACATTATAGTACTGGCTAGGATAAATTTTTATCAATTTAATGAGTTCATCTTTATAGGGAAAAATATCCTACAGTTAAGGAACTTTAGTTACTGTTTTAATCTATTATAGTTATTTGCAAGTTTATTTTGAAAAATGCTTGTGTGCTAAATTTAAGTCCAATAACATTTCTCATGTCATTTTAATTTTCTCCCAAGGTGATTTTTCTCTGTCTTTTGGGAGAGGTAGTAGTGAAGGCAGTGGGATGTGGGGTGGCAGATGACTGCTCTGCTACATTTTGCATTGCCCATTTCCTCTAGGAACTGGGGAGTCCAGGGGGACATGCACTTTCCACCCTGAGCCTCTTTGATCACTTTTGTCCTTACATAACTCTCTAATACCTGTATCTGTAAAGTTAAAACTTGGTAGGAACATAGTTCACATTGTGAAAGGAAATTTAACCCCAACTTGAAGAGTGACAGCTAGATTTTGTTAATGATTCCAACACATGTGTTCCTTTACATTAAGTAAGTGATGGTGATGTTTGGGGCAGGACAAAGCTTCTTTGCCCAAAGATGTTACCATCTTCATTGAGACTGCTATCCCCTGGGTCTGGCTTGAGAGCATGAGCATTTTCCTATCTTTCTTTTCATCACCAACTGAGTCTTATGATGATCCTCTGCTCCATTATAGCCAAATGATCATTCAAAGCAACACTCTAAATCCACCTCCAGGAGTCTCATGACCCTTATTGGCTTATTTGGAAATGGATTGGTTTTCAATAGAATTACTCCCTTCTCCTAACTTCCTAAAGGTAGCCTGTACACCCCCCTATACTTCCTTTTCCTTCTTGGTTTTTCTATCGCTCTGCTACCTGAACACTTTTTTCCATCTTTTCCTTCTCATTTTTCCCCTTTTCCTTATTCCCATTGGCCTTCATTTTTTCTTTTTAAGTTTCAGACACAAGTGTGAGCTGCTTATCCACTAAACTGGAAATATATCTGTTCAAAGCCCATGTTCCTTGCTACAATTTCTGCATCACAATGAAAAACACCTTCCACACCTACTTTTTCAACATCAATAGTGTCTTTAGTGTTGCATTCACACTAACATAAAGTTAACAGCAAATACAGAAGTTCAGTTTGTAAAAAGGCTGATAAACTTCTAAGTTGCACAAAGAAAATTAATGAAGGACCAAATTGTATTTTCATAGTGAAATAATCTACTTGCATCTTTTACATTGGGCAGTCATTCAAATATGTAGCATTCTAAAGTAAAAAGAATCCATCGCTTCTCAGCCTTTTGGCTAAGATCAAGTGTAAAGTAAAAAGAATCCAGGCCTCTCACTTCTTTTTGTTATTCTTTCTTCCCTACCAAAGAACTGTGGATGTGTGAAATCATGGAGTCTATAGCAACTGTTGGCTTTATAAGACTCCAAATCTCTATCTTCAAGATGAACTGGTCACAGTGAGGAATATGATTCTTGTCTCCTTAACACATTTTGATTTGGATGCTTCCAGCTCAAGAGCCTCTTCTCTGAAGTCCTCCAGGGTGGCTGATTTCTACACAATTAAGTTGCCCCATGTCCATGGGGTTTAAGGACCATTGAGTTCTGCATATGAAGAAAGGCACCATAGGTCCCTTCAACAGACCACCACTCCTATCTTGACCTTTCTGGAGCTTTCCCAGCCTTGCCAACTATAACTTTGAGTTCCACTTCAGGGCAGCACAGAAGAAAAGAGCAGTGAGAAGAAGCATTCAAGAGCAGTGAGATCTTGCATTCTCTTCCATTATGACCACATGACTCAAATTGCTATTCTTGTGTTTATAAGAAAAGTCAGTAGATTCTGGATTGGATTCTGTCTTGCCTGTTGATCTTTCTAGTTCCTGAACATCCCCACCCCCCGGCTTCTTCTTCCTTTTGTGGTCATGAATTGGTATTTACGCCTGTTGTAACCACTCTTTCTGATGGCAGGGGGGTGCTTTGAGGCCTGGAGTCAATCTCCTCCAGCACTAGCATGCTGTTTATTATAATACCCAAGGCCCTGAAGGCCACTGGAAGAATTGAGTCTTCTGAATACTGGGCTGGAGATACTCTACTACCTTTCCAAGTTTAGACCAGTCTTCTGGAAACATCTTGAGAAGATTTGCAAGAAGAGAGGATATGACTTTTCAGGCAGTTAGTGAGAGTATTTTTAAAGTTTTGGTTTTTGAAAAAATTTGATATAATAGAAAAGTAAAGTGAAGTGCCAGAATGACTTTTTATAAGACAATATATATGTTTCTTATTCTGGCATGAACTGCTTTTCAAAAAAAAATAGTTGAAGACTTAATGATGTTTCTGATCATTTTTTTCTTTCCCACAGAAATGCTGCTGGGCAAGCACAGGTATGTTAGTCAGACAGATCTCAGGGAAGAGAAACAGCTCACAGATCAAGGAATAAATTTTTCATGAAGTTTAAACTCCAAGTGCTCTAAGTATGAGAAATAAAGATGTGATGATGGCTACAAAGCTGATGGTACTTATCACTTCTTGGCATTTGGCATGGGTTTGGGAGCTGAGCTGATGATTGACATTGGAGGCCAAGAGTTTGCATGCAAATGCAAGACATCTGCTTCCATTGTTCCCATAATTCTGCTCAACCTAGATGTGACTCTGCCAGAAATGAGCTGCTATGTCAGGAAATTTGCTGTCAGTTTTAAAGTCCATTTGTGACCATGCAATTTTTTTTTTTTTTGGACCAGAAACATTTTTGTGTAAAGGAACAAAAGGTTGATGTATTTAAAAAGGAAAGGATGTATGTCTAATTCTTCACACTACTTGAGAGTTGATGCTGATAGGAATCTTTGCCAACAATCATGACTTCCTTGAAGTTTTCTTTTCTGGTTCAGTACTTCATTTTTATTTTCTTAGTATTCACTCAAAAGATTCTGAGTGAGGAGTTGCTGTGAGGTAAGATTTCTTTAACATTTTCCATACCTTGTCAAAGTTTTCTTCCAAGCACTTTCTTTCCTGGTGATGATCAATCATTATGTTAACAGCTGATTTGGTTATAGTGTATGCTTAATCTTCAAAAAATTTTATGCTATAGAAGCTGCTGTGCCCATTTTATAGATAAGCAAAGTAAGGTATAACAAGTTTAGTAATGTATGAAACTCATACAGGTAACAAATATTGTAGAGAGATTTAGATCCAAACACACTGACTTGAAACCAACATTGTAACTTGACACCATGCTGTGCCCTTTGTTGGAGATAATAATAACCTTTGTGTAGTCAAGAGGTACTTATGGATCTCTAACTATTTGCCAGGTTTTAATCAGGCACTGGGAATACTAAAATAAGTAAAGCAAAGATGGTCCTTGTCATTGTTGAATTTAGAATGGAGCAAAATAAGTCAATATTAAACTAATAATTAAAAAGTATTACAGGGCTGGAGATTTAGCTCAGTGGTTCCAGCGCCTGCCTTGCAAGTGCAAGGCCCTGAGTTAGATCCTGGTAACCATATATAATGCTGGGCGTGGAGACTCACGCCCACCAGCAATCAATACCACATACCACAGTGCTGGGTGTGGTGGCTCACGCCTGTAATCCCAGCACTTGGGAGGCAGAGACAGGAGGATTGCTGAGTTCAAGGTTTGCCTAGGCTACATATGAGCTGGGGGCCAGCCTGAACTACAAAGCGAGACCCTGTCTCAAAAAAAAAAAAAAAGTATTACATCATTAAAAGCTATTATATATGATGAGAGCATATAACAATATATCTATTTATATGTGAATAAGTGACATTTAGGATGAGATCAGTAATATGATAAGGTAGTAAGATGAACACTGGTTTGGCAGCAGGGGTCAGAGACAAGGAATTCATGTCAAAGGCAAAGTCTGGTGATTTCTACTGTTCCAGTGAATAGACAGAGGACATATACATAGCATCATTTCCCCCAGTAGTATTTCCCTTTAAGTACAGATACAATTTCAATTTGCTTAAATATACACGATGATCAGAGTTAGACTATATTCTAGTAGAGTACTTGTTGCTTAGTCATAAGATTGAGAACAAGGTGTTGTATGATGATACAAGCACACACAATAAGAAAAGCCCTTGGGATGGTCTTGAGCCACTGGGGACTTTCCCTCATGGGAAAGGACACACAAAGAGATATACTGAATTGTATAGAGAGGACAAATGTAACATTGAAGGTTAGCCATTGTATCCTACCCTCTCTGTATTAGAGACATAAGGTATGATTATTGTATTTCTAAATAATTCACAAAATAAAATTTTAACTGGTTTATAAAGTCAATCAAATATTATTGAATGTATGTTATATATAATTATATATTATTTTATATATATAATAAGAAGTTTAGAAATAGACCTAAATTTTCACAGCAAATCAGTATGTCATAAGGGTGACACTTCAAATTGATGGTGACAACGGATCATCATTTTGGAAAAAATAAAGCTAGATACCTCATTCTTTCTTTACATTAAAATAAATTCCAAATGAAAAAAGCTCAACATATTTATCTTGCGAAGTTCTGCACAGAAACTGGTGGATTGTTTTATAATCTTTGGCTGAGAAAGGCCTTATGAAACTCAGGATCAGTTTTCTCCAGACTTGCTTCCTTGCAAGATGGCCTCTTAGCAACTACACTCTTTTTTTTTTTTTTTTTTTTTTTTTGAGACAGGGTCTTGCTTTGTAGTTCAGGCTGGCCCTGAGCTCACTATGTAGCCCAGGCAAGCTGCCGCAAACTCAGCAATCCTCCTGTCTCTGTCTCCCGAGTGCTGGGATTACAGGCCTGGCACTGTGGTATGTGGTATCGATTGCTGGTGGGTGCGAGTTACCACGCCCAGCATTGTATGTGGTTACCGGGGATCAAACTCAGGACCCTGAGCTTGCGAGGCAGGCGCCAGAACCACTGAGCTAACCCTCTGGCCCCAGCAACTACACTCTTACTGACTCCAAAGCAGAGAGCGTTCCACAAGCTCTCTGACCAGCTATTTGAGCTCTGTCACTTCTCTGTCCATTCCCTTGGGGGAAAGCCTATCTACAAGCAAAGCAATAGCATGTCAAAAACCAAGAAACCACAAACCTAAAATTGGGCTCTATAAAAGTAAAAAACTTGTATAAAGCAAAAAAACATAACAATACTATGCTATGGCCTTCTAAAGGGAAGCACTGAAGTATCATTCTCCTCTATATTAACACTAGTACTTCTGCCTCTTATGAAAAGGTTCTTAGCTTACCCCTAGAATTCAGAATGTCCATGAACTTGAGTAAGAAAAAGTTATATCTTGTTTTCTCTAACCTCCATTACTTCCAACTGAAACTTACCATGTTTTAAATTATGAATGTTGGTATCAAACTATGTTAGTATTAGTATGACTTGTGACTTCATCACTATCAGAAATTATATATTTTTATGTTATAGTTGTTGATGCCATTTCCCCTCCAGCACTGTTCCAAATTTACAGTAATTATTGGGCTTACTACTAGATATCATTATTTGACGTGCTCATAAAGACATGCATATGAATACATGTGTATTACTATCACAAATTCAAGTTGAAAATATTTTATTATACATATTTTAAGGAGTTTGTTTTTTTTAAGAACTTTTAAAAATGTATTTAAAATGTTGATTTAGATCAATGGTGCTGTGCCTACCTGTTAAGCTCAGAGTCCTGAGTTTGATTCCCAGTATAAGAAAAAAAAATCTTATCTGAAAAGGGCTCTATGGACTTTCAAAGATCGCTGATTGGGTCTGTGTCATGGAAAACAAGAGTACTGCCTTAAGGTGACTCAGATGTCACATGTTTACACTACTTCTTACCAACACTCAAAGCACCAGATATATAAGGTAGATGTAGAGGGTTTTAGCATGACACTCAACACAGAACCTTCCCCTCTAGCCCCATGCCCCAAAGGTCAGTCCAGGACCTGGAATACTGATGGCTCCTTTGGACTTGGCAGATCACTGTCCCACTGCAGAAATCCGTCTGTGTGTGCAAGTGCGCCTTCTTTGTTGCAGTGAATGCCTTTTGGGCCTCTTTCTTCCCTTGAGGCCAGTAGTGAACCATGAACTGAAAGTCTTAACATACCCAAAATCTTACATATCAGTTAGAAAGCTAAACAAAATATAAATAAGCAATTAATGTGGATAAATAATATCTAGGAAAATGTATTTGGCCTTGCTAACAGTCAAAGAAATGTAAACATCCCCAGTGTTGAGTGTGATTGTGAGCTGTATATAAAATGTACCGATTGCCAGGTGTGGTAGCTCACACCTGTAATCCCAGCACTCAGGAGGCAGAGGCAGGAGGATTGCAGAGTTCGAGGCTTGCCTGGGGCTACATAGTGAGCTCAGGGCCAGCCTGAACTACAAAGCGCGACCCTGTCTCAAAAAAAAAAAAATAGTACCGATAAAGAATTAAAAAGAAATGTAAATGTATAAGGGGGGAGGAGGGGGGAGTGGGTAGGGATATGGGTAAAAATGAGAATTAACTTGTGGCATATACTGGTACAAATTTCCCAATGTTATATGTGATTTTGAGATGTATATAAATTGCACCAATAAAGAATTCAATTAAAAAAAAAGAAATGTAAATGAAAGCAAAATTTGAGAAATTTCTGTCACATTGGTAGTTATTAAAAATTAATAAAATTCAGTTCTATAAAATGTGGAGAAATCATGCCTTACGAATGGGGATGTAATTACTATTCTTTTTCTTAATTCATTTTATTGGTACACTTTATATATACATTATGATCACAATCAACATTGAGAATTTGTATCAGTACCTGACACATCTTAATTCTCATTTTTCCCCATTCCCCTCCCCACTGTATAACTCTTCCACCCACTATATACATAAGCTTTATTTCCTTTATGTTTTTCCTATCAAATTAGCATATCCTCTAACCCAACAATCTCCCTTCTAGGAATTTACCCAAAGAATTCATCATGAATATGTATATAAATTAATATACGTACTATAAGATTCACTTCCTTTATTTATAATAGGAAGAAAACAACTAGAAACAGCCTTTAATTTTGTATATTTTGCCATACAGTAACTCATTTGATATGCTGCTTCTCTTCTTTGTATGTTATCACCCCTACCAAGAAGAGCAGCCTCCTTCCCCTACAGATGGCTCATGTTGTACAGGATCAAGAGGAACTTGTGCCTGAGCACTGTCCTTCCTGACTTTTGCTTTGAGTCCATACTGAGGGAGGCAAAGCAGGGAGGAAAAAGGGAAAGTGTCAGAGCAGCAAAAGTGAAAAAGCCTCCAGGGAGAGAACAGATTCCATGGGTCCAATGTACTGTGGGTCAAGCCTTGCTTCTGTGCACCACTCTGGGCTGGGAAAGGAAGGGGCACCTACGGATGCTCAGCCTAGTGCCTGTGGGCGCCAAACCCCATAAATAGGTAAGCACCAAAGTCACTAATTCAAAAAGTTTGCAAATGAATTTGCGTCTCTAAAGTATTTGTAGTGGTCTAAGGACAAAGGGGCTCCTCTGAATATATGAATACTCCTTGCGGAGGGTGTAGGAAGAGAAGGAAGCCTCAGTGGAAAGTGCCTTTCCACTCCCCCTCATTCTGAAAGGAGTTGAAGGTAAGATTTAACTTGGTTTAAATGAGTAAACATGTGGCAATCCTGAACACTTATTCTTTCCAGCTTGTGTTAAATCTGCCACAACATAATTCCTAACTTCTCTACTATCTCTGTGATGATGGGACTCACAAGAGACAGAAGACTTCATTGTTCCATGATAAAGCCAGTCTCATGACAACCGGGACAGGGAACTTTTCCCATAAAGACAATATTCACTGAAAGTGGAACCACAGTGGAGCAACAAAGGGATACTGAAGTGGTTGAAGGTACATGCAGACCTGCAGGGGAGGGACCTGCAGGGGAGGGACCTGCAGTTCAAAGAACAAGGTCAAAAGTTTCAAGAACTGAGTAAAGCGCCTTTTGGATACAGTGAACAGGAAGTTCAAAAAACCCTGTCTACTTTTCCCACAAGAGGTAGAACTGGGTCGAACAAACTGGGCTGCCAGGGGTGCACACTGGGTGTTGCATCTGAGCTACGTGAATGCAAAGAATTTCTGCTGCTTTCAAGCCAGTGGTACTGAAAGGTTGTCCTGTGAGTTCTGGTTCAAGCAAGGGGAGACCAGCCAAGGGTGTTAAGTCCCAGGGGACAGTGTGCTACTGTCATAGCCTTCTGCTGCAGGATTGGAGAACCTCAAGTCAGAAAATCCCTTTGGCTTTAGTTCTGAAACTAGCCTCCTGGGGTTACTCTGAATGGCAACTGTAGCTTTGCACAGGAGCAGTATTGTAGCCAATGAGGTTTATCTGAGACGCCATTATTGTGAATTCAAAACTTTGAATGGTAATCTGATTCATCTTTGCTAAGAACGGTCATACACATCCATGTCTAGACTTGGAAGTCATGGAAGGGAAAAGCATATTTCTTCTGAACATCCTCATAAATTATAAAGAATAAATAAATTATCCTTTCATCTCTTCATCAGGGTTAAGTTGAACACAATCATTGACTGCTGTGTTTTTATTTCACTCTCTGAGCCTGAATCATCCTAGTGTAAAGTAAAGGGCCCATACAACTGTGTTTAGAAATACAAAGAACTTTGCAGGCTTTGCATGCTGTGGTAGGGAATATGCATGCATTAGCTAATTCTCTCAACATTTCTCTGAATTTCAATGCCATTTTAGAAAGGAGGAATCCAGAGCTTAATGAGAGTGGAAAATTTGAACACGTCTCAAAGACAGTAGGTATCATAACTGGGATTTGACTATATCTGACTGCAGATCCAGCCACTGAGTTGTTATGGTATACCTCCTACCAGCTGTTTTTTAGACACTTCAGAAAGAAAGTGTTTTGTTTTGTTTTACTATTTTTTCCTTGTGGGCTTCTTCATCTGTTTGTTTTTAATATGTCCGGAAATAACTCAGTTCTTTACCTTCTAAGGTTGTGCCTCGATCCAGACTATATAAATTTAGTGTTAACTCAAACCCACAAGGTTCTATGCAAGATGCCATTCATGGGTTACAAATGTGCTAAGATCCTTGGCACTTCAAACCCTAGGGGGGAGTTCAAGACTGAGAAGCCCATACCTCTCAAATGTTCACCCTATCCTTATGTCTATGTCCTGTACAAATTAATCATTTTCTTTATTTTCCAAAAACTAAAAGAGGCTAGAAGCCATTCCCAAGGCAACCTGCTTACACAAGATGTTTGTTAGTAAGTTAAAATGATATGATTTATATACTCATTAATTTCCCATGGTCATCTCTGTTTTTCTTTTTCCAAACCATGTCCAGTAGGACATTCTTTTCCAAGCAATGTTCCCCCCTACTTTGATGGTAATTTTTTCCAGGTACTTATGATCCATACAAATAAAAAAAAATTTGGTATTTCTATCTCTTTCTATGAAAATTTTTCAATAACCTGATGTGGTAAGTACCACATCATTCCATGGCCAACCTCAATGACCCAATAAGCTCTCAGGAGGAGAACGTGGAAGTACATAAAAAATGTATTTAGAGGGTGGGAGATTTAGCTCAGTGGTTCCAGGGCTTGCCTCACAAGTGCAAGGTCCTGAGTTCTATCCCAGTAGCCACATACAACAATGCTGGGCGTGGTGACTCACGCCCACCAGCAATCAGTACCACATACCACAGTGCTGGGTGTGGTGGCTCACACTTGTAATACCAGCATTTGGGAGGCAGAGACAGGAGGATTGCTGAGTTCGAGGCTTGCCTGGGCTCCACAGTGAGCTCAGGGCCAGCCTTAACTGCAAAGTGAGACCCTGTCTCAAAAAAAAAAAAAAAAAAAAAGTAAACTGTAACAAGTCTCTTTATCTGTTAATTAAAAATATCATAGATTTGAAGAAAATAGAATAATAGAAAAGATTACAAACATGAGTTTTTGGTCAATACAGATGATCTGGGTTGTAAATTTTAAAAATATTCTTAATTGAAAAATGTCACCAATCCTATTTGTTCTGTTTCATCTTTCAAGTCTGAGCATGTTTTTGAATGGTTGAGTCCAGAGCTCTCTGTAACAATGCCACTGGAGAGCTGCATTATGTCTTTAGTAGGGTGGAGGCGGGAAGGATATGTGGTGCCAACTGAGTCATATCTGGGGAAATGAGTGGCAACTGGGCCTCAAATTTATCACCTCCCTAGCTGACTTAGCAATAAGAGATGTGGATTTTGTACACTGACATGTGGGAACCAATCACTCACTTTGCAATTTGTGATTATATCAATCAGTTTTTAAAATGAATTTGCCACTGGAAAAAGGAGCAATCTTTGCTTTTATGATAAATAAAGACATTTCCAGTGATAAGAAAAATTAAATCTAGTTTTTTATTGCTTCAGATTCCAAGTGTTCTCTCAGCCACTTGTACATACTCATTCTTTTAATTCTGACATCAAACCTATAAAATACATATTTATTCTTATTTTCTGAAATACAAGTCTTCCCTTATGAGTCATGTGGCCAAGTGAGGGGCAAAAATGATAATTAAGTCCGTGGTCTGCCTGACTCAAAGAACATTTACAAAAACTTCTGTACTCGGGCTGGAGGGTTAGCTCAGTGGTTCTGGCACCTGACTCGCAAGTGCAAGGTCCTGAGTTCAATCCCCGGTAACCACATACAATGCTGGGCGTGGAGACTCATGCCCACCAGCAATCAATACCACATACCACAGTGCCAGGCCTGGTGGCTCAGGCCTGTAATCCCAGCACTCAGGAGGCACAGGCAGGAGGATTGCTGAGTTCCAGGCTTGCCTGGGCTACATAGTGAGCTCAGGAGCAGCCTGAACTACAAAGTGAGACCCTGTCTCAAAAAACAAAAACAAAAACAAAAACAAAATACTTCTGTACTCTAGGGTGAGCAGACTGAACTTGTGTACCTTCTCTTCTTTAAGCTCTGTATGAGATAAAAATGGAAATGCAGCATTCAGAAGTGCAATAATTACATAACTATACATTTTTATGTTTTGCACTTGAACCATTAAAAAATATCATCCAATAGGTTCTCACTAGGTGGGAGTGACTTGGACAGAATGTAAGGGAGGATTTGAGGGCTTCTAGACATGGACTAGAAAGCTTGTCACATGTCTTACCAGAGGCATGCCTGCTAATCTGTGGCAGGTCAGAGCTTGAGCAGCAGCATGTGACAAGCCTATCAGTTTTCTGAAAGGATTCTTCCTCACACGCCCATCCCTCTAAGTGCTACGAGGCTTCCTGAAGCCAACTGAGCTGAGTGCCAGCCCTTAGACACCAAGTAGTGCCTCCCTTGGGCAAAGGGTAACAGAAGGCCAATGACAGGATCAGGCACTGGAGTCTGTGGGATCTGAGATTACCACATAGTTATGAATGGAATCTGCAAAATGTGAACCTCTTTATGCTTGTTCCTGATAGCATTCTGTGACATTTGCCACAGAGCAGAGGTCGTCAATAAATGTTGATGTTAAGACAAAGATTTACATAATATCATGCCGTATTTGTAATGTTGCTGCAATAAAGACAGACTTTATATAAATAATGTATTAGGTAGAGTGTTTGTTGTTAACAATTTACAGCTTCATAGAGATGGCTCATAAAATATCAGGGTTAGGAGAAAAAAATTACAAACTATAGACTCCCTCAATTTCCTCATTTATAGATGGTAAAGCAGCTCTTAAAATTATAATAACTTCTCTGAAGTCATATCTGTTTATTTAATGACTGTTATGAGCTTAGATTTTCAAAAAGAATTAAGATGATTGGTACTTGTTTTTAGAAAGATTTCCATGGGGTAGGATTAAATGTCTAACCTGATGTCCATTAGCTCAAGTTTTTATACCAGTTCTACAATTTTCAAGAAAAATCCAGAATCCCAGCCCAATGAACACTCCCTGCCAGGGGCCATTTTCACTGTTCCTGATGCAAATAAATATTAACACTTATTAATTATCGTTCTGATTGCTAGTCATAAGATTGCTCATTGACTGTTGTTAATCAAGTGTCACCATCTTGTCCCTGAGATACAATGCCTACTACCTGCATCTTGAAGGAGGTGAGGTTGCTTTTGGCTCATGTTTCAGTTCATGACTATCTTGCTCTCAAGAAGAAACAGCATGGCATAGGTGCCTGGCAAAGGAGAAGCTGAGGAAGAAGGAAAGATGCAGAGAGGAAGCTAAACCCTTCCAGGCCACATCTCCAGTGAGTCATATCTTCTGACCAGACTCTACCACCTAATAGGACATTTAGCTAAAAACTCATTAGTGGAACAAGCCACTGATGAATGTAGAGCGCCCACAGACCAGTCATCTTCCCAAAGCCCCACTTCTGAGCACATGAGGCTTTGTGGGAATCTAGATATAGACCACAGTAGTTACTAAACATTTAATTTTTACTCTTTTATGTAAAACATTTTTGAGCACAGTGCCAAATGTGCATGTGTCTATCTTTCTAACTGTATGTGAATAAATTATGAAATGGACTTTTATGATATAACTATTAAATAAGGCATGACAGAATCAAAAGAGAAAAATGTAAATATATTTTAGTACATAGATGTCACTGTAGCATTCTGTTAGTTTTCTGTACTTCTAAATTTTCCACAATAACAAAGGAAATGGGAGACAATATTTTTAAAGTTCCCTATTCCTCCTTGATTGTCCTGTGGTGCATCCTTCATTCTCTCACCTGAAAGTGGAGGGCCTGTTCAATAACCAAGACATTCTCTTTGATGCTAGGAAGAGGATACCATCATAAGAACTCAGGCAGCCAGGCTCTGCTTCCCAAGGGTGTGTGGAATGGCAGCAGAGTCCAAATCAGCAAGTGGCCAGTGCTCTAGGAGGGGAGTTTCAAGAGGAAAGGAAAATCATATATATATATTTTTTTTTGCATGGGAATTAGGAGAAGGTGTGTTTGAGCCTTTCCATTATTTCAGTCCCATTGTCTTGACTAATTCTGAAATGATTACCAAATTCTAACTTTTCTAAAGACTACCAAATATAATTGAACACAAGTGAACACACAGTGGTGTTCTAAAGGCCACTGTGGTTCATCCTCTATAGGAAGTACCATTTTATCCAGGAAGAATTAAAAACAAGAACCAAGAAGCCTCTTACTAACCCAGCACTAGACAGAATAGTGATAATCCTTAATAAAATATCTGCCAGGCAGAAGGAAGATGTGGCCTGACAGAGATTCACTATGGGATTCCTGAATGACACACTCGTCCCAGAATGTGCAGGATACTCAGCAGAAAAGGAAGTTAACTTTTCAGCAAGTACATTAAAACTACAGCAAGAGTAAATGAACTGAGGGAAGTAGGGGTTCTGTAGCAAGCAAGAAACATTCCCATCAGATGTAAAGAGAGCACAAGGGACTCAGGGCTGAGGCAGACCAGGCCAGCTCTAAAAATGCTGTCAGGATCCCACAGGTGCAGTATTTACCAGTACAGGTGCGGGGCAAATGGCAGCCTGATGTCAGCATCAGGGTATGTCTTCGGAGGTCACTGTCCCCAGATATAGAGCAAAACCTACCTGATCTACAAGTCAATTACAGTTTCAACCATTTTCATCACATCTTTCTGTCATTTGTCACAGTTGAGCTATAGTTCCCTTTTGGATTGTTTTCTGTAGATAGATTTGGTAAATACTACCTGGTTTTGGGAATGAAGATTCTAGTGACTAGAGTGCGGAGGCCACTAGCACACAAAGGACATTATTTTTCATTTATCTGCCCGCCCACTCTATCTTGCTCCACTCGCACACATGGTGTGTATTCTGGGTTCTTGAACTGTGCTCTACACAATCTTCAAACACTTCCATTCTTCCATTCAATATGTGTTGGTCTCCTTAATAAGCTCTGAAGCTGTCTGGCTTATTTTCACTCTTGCTTGTCCATGGTTTTGCTTTAATATCAGTCTGTCTCTGTTTCTCAAATGCAACTTTTCTGTAAATCCTTGCTCAGGTCTCACCTCAACCCAGGATCTACTCTGATGTCCACTGGATCTCATAAACCTTTTCCTGTGAGATATACTCAATGCACAGTACCAGAAAGCTCCAACTCACACTCCTTGCCAATTACTCCTCATTATTCCCATTCTAGCTCCATAGAACTGGTGGGCTTTTGTGGAATATGTATCAGCTTGAGAGTCTGAAGACTTGGACTTTAATAGTTGTTCTATCCATTATATTTCCTTCCCTAGAATTCTTTCCTGGTTTTTCTTCTTCTTTCCTTTCTTCACCTTCTCTTTTTTTCTTCTTCTGCTTACTTTTTCTCTTCTCCTGCCCTTCCATCTCCTCCTCCTCCTCTTTCTTTTAAAATCTATACTTCTGACAGGTAGTCCATAAATATTTATGTAATTATGATCATGACCAACTAAAAATGAACTTCTGAGTCACATTTCAAGTAAAGTCTTGTACATTCAGTGCTGAAGGATGGCTTCAAGAGGAAGTACAATCACTATACAGGGGAAGCAGGACACCCTCAGCTAGAGCAGGGTGACCTGGCATCTAGCCCTGGGCCTGCTGTTTACCATCTTGCTCATTTATTTACTTTCTTTCTGACTCTCCCTCTTTATTGTGAAGACAGTCAGTTGGAGATGATAATCATTTTCATTTTAATCTCCCTAAAAGGCACAATTTTCCGTTTTTGGAATTTTTGTTCTTACAGATCTCATCTAGCATATATCTTTCCAAACAGAAGCCACATTATTTTGAAGGGGATAAGTTTCCATCTGGAGGTCCCGGGTTGTGCTTAGAAATACCAGCACTTTTAATCCTGTGTCCTTGAGGGTCATGTGACATGAAATTCAAGGAAGCAATTGCAAAGTGAGCAGGGAGGATGGCAGAGGTGGGGAGGGTAGAGAAAGGGGTGAGGGACAGGAAGAAAACCCAGCTACTCATGTTTTTTTTCCAGCACCAATTACAGTTTAACACGTACATTCCCATTATTCTGTGCCTCACTTTGTCTCTGACTGGAAGATAATCAGGAAAACTGGATTATTTATTCTCCCATAAACCTTACACCTGCTATGGGCTGAACCAAGACAAAATGAAAACACAATGCTTAAAGGTTAAACATGAAATGTCATTAAGATAACAGAATATGAAATGTAGATTTGCTTGGTACTTTGTGTATCTTTTTTTTTTTTTTTTTTTTAGACAAGGTCTTGCTTTATAGTTCAGGCTGGCCCTGAGCTCACAGTATAGGTCAAGCAAGCCTTAAACTCAGCAATCCTCCTGCCTCTGCCTCCTTAGTGCTGGGATTATAGGTTTGAACCACCAAGCCCAGCATTTGTGGTATGTACTGATTGCCAGTGAGTGTGAGCCACCATGCCCAGTATTATTGTATGTGGTTACTGGGGATCGAACCAGGGACCTTATACTTGCTAAGCAGGTGCTGAAACCACTTAACTAAATCTCTGGCCCACTTTCTGTATCTTGTGTAAAATATAATCAGTGCCCAATAATGCCCCAATCCTTCATTAATTCATCATCAACATGAACACTCATATGTTCATCCTGAAGATACTTAGGACTTTTCATAGACCAGGCTCTCTTCTAAGTACTGGGTTGACTAAGATGAAAACATCTGAGTAATGACTTGTAGTCTCAGGAGGAGGCAAAAGAATATACAGATAAGTATAATATATTGTAGTAAGAAATGTAACAAAGCTATTTTAGTCTTTAGTTCAGCTCCTTATATGCCTCTTTTATTGTACCATTCTAATTTGTAGTTATTTTATTTATACCATGGTCTATTTCTTCAATTAAAATGCAAATGCTACATGGATGTTGATCTTGTCTTATATTTCTACTTTTACATACCTCGCACCTAAACCAGTGCCAGGGAGGCAGTAGTAAGTGCTCAAAAGCAATTATAAAAATGAGTGAACACTAACTAGAAGTTTTGAAAAGTAGAATTATTATGAACTTAAATCTAAAAATTTCAACTTATACGAAGGCATGCTTCTAGATTATAATTGTAAATGGCATATCAGTAGATGGCATTTTAGTCTACTTTCATTTTCTTGAAAGGAGTTTCAAAATAAAAGCTTGGAATAGAGACCATGACACAGCCTTCCAGACTGGTACCTGTTTCTCTGACCAGCTGCCTGGCTGCACATATTTTTGAGGCAGTCAGTTAAACATTCTGAAGAAGGAAGGAAGTCTTTGCAGCTCTTTGCCTTTCCCTGTGAAAAGTCTTAATAGCAGATGTTCACCAATAGCAGGAATTTAGATTTCTCAGGAAGCCCTTCTTCTTACTTTTGTACCACATATAGGTTTGAGACTGCTGAGTGGGAGTCTGAAAATGCCCAGAATCCCCTGCTGAAAGGATGCCAGCCAGCATGGTCTGTGGTCACAGTCCCTTTGTCAACAGGTACAAGTAGCCTAGACAGCTTTGCGGGCCTGCAACATGGCAGTGTGAGAACAGACTGGGATGCCAACAAATGTGTCATTGGTAGTTCTACTGCTAACCACCTCCATGGAGCAAAAAAAAGCAGAGTTTCTGACCTCTCCAAGTACAGGCAGCCTATAATTGAAGCAGCATTTCTGCCCATCAAATTCACAACTCACCACTGAAGCTAGGGCCTAAGAAAACCTGACCTCATCCCTCAGAGAAGTCAGAAATACCACAATGCATGGGTTGAGGAGGTCACATTCACCACTTACACAGGAGCCTGATGTTTCCACCTCCCTTCCAAAACAGATGGCAAAGGGCAAGGTAAGAGAAGGAGGTGGGAGCCTGAAAATGATGGACAGAACCCAGAGATAAGAATATACAGCTAAATCGGGCCGGAGGGTTAGCTCAGTGGTTCCGGCGCCTGCCTCACAAGTGCAAGGTCCTGAGTTCGATCCCCGGTACCACATATAATGCTGGGCGTGGAGACTCACGCCCACCAGCAATCAATAGCGCATACCACAGTGCTGGGCATGGTGGCTCATGCCTGTAATCCCAGCACGCGGGAGGCAGAGAAAGGAGGATTGCTGAGTTCGAGGCTTGCCTGGGCACCATAGTGAGCTCAGGGCCAGCCTGAACTACAAAGTGAGACCCTGTCTCAAAAAAAAAAAAAAAAAGAAACAGGAAAAAAAAAAAAGAATATACAGCTAAAGTTGGCCAAAGAATCAGAATAAATGATATAAATTGGGGTTATTTGCAATCTTAAATGTATGTACTATAATTACATAACATGAAAGACAAAGAGGATCTCCTAAAAAAGCAGTCAGGGAAAAACAGTGTACCTATGAAGAAACAACAATTAAATTGGAAGCAGATCACAACAGAAACAATAAATTTACAAATTGTTTGGTAGTATCATTAAAGGGATAAGAAAATAACTGCCAGTATCAACTGCATGTGGAGATAAACTCACAATTGAAAATGGAGAGCATAGGAGTATACAGATAAGGAAGGAAGAAATCATACATGAACAAAATGAAAGAATTTTAAAGAATCCTAGAGTTAATGAGTAATTCTAGAAAGGCTGCAAGATATGTTAAACATGCAAAAGTCACTTATGTTCTCATACACCATCAATAAAGGGAATTTGAAATTTAAAATATATGAAGTATTGGTTCCGGAGGGTTAGCTCAGTGGTTCCGGCGCCTGCCTCGCAAGCGCAAGGTCCTGAGTTCAATCCCCGGAAACCACATACAATGCTGGGCGTGGAGACTCACGCCCACTAGCAATCAACACCACATACCACAATGCCGGGCGTGGTGGCTCACGCCTGTAATCCCAGCACTCGGGAGGCAGGGACAGGAGGATTGCTGAGTTCGCGGTGGCTTGCCTGGGCACCATAGTGAGCTCAGGGCCAGCCTGAACTACAAAGCGAGACCGTCTCAAAAAAAAAAAAAAAAAAAAAAAAAAAAAAAAAAAAAAAAAAAAAAAAAAAAAAAAAAAGCAAAAATATATGAAGTATTATCAAGAAATCACTTGTTGCCAATTTGATGTACAGATTCTGAATAAAACCCTCAGCAAGTCATTTTGTAGATATCAAGAAAATGGTTATAAAATGTATATGCCGACACAGAAAGCTCAGGATATCTCACTTAATATTGAAGAACAAAGTCAGACAACATACTCTACTCAGCTTCAAAGACCTACTAGAAAACTAAGTGATCAAGACAGTGTTGTGTTGTTAAAAGGAAAAAAAAAATAGAAAACAGGGTAGAATAAGACCCCATAAACAAACCCACATGAATATAATCAACTGATATTTGATAAAGGTGCACTGATAGCAATCACTGTATCTGAGAAAGAAAACAATTCACTTGGACAGATCTAAGATTTTTCCTTAACACTGGAGTAGCTTTGTGATTGGCAACCTGCCCAAACCATACAGAGATGGAAGAAAGTTGCCACAGAACTGAAGAAAAATAAGATCAAAAAAAATGGGGGCAGCTAAAACTACCACTTACTTGACAGGTTTGTTCTCCATTATATAACTTATTTGGGTCTAGAAAACTCCAAAATGGTAATAAACAAATGGTTCATTTTGTCCTCTGGACACCTGTGGGAATTTTCTTGATCTCTTTTCAACATCTAGCTCTATTTTACTTAGGATGATTTTGTAAAAGAAATGAGTCAAAAAGCAGAACTTTCCTGGCTAGCCTAGAAGCTTAACTGTCGTTATGCTCCAGAGTCAGAAACAACCCTCTACCTGAAATCTGGCTTAAATATTGAGGATGATCCCAACCATTCATGAATTGGGGAAGAAAAGATTTATTACTCATATGACGAAGCTTCCTAGGGAGAGAGGGAGGTTTTCTAGTAGGCCTTAAATTAGCTTGTGTGGTGTGAACTTCCTGATGATGTCAGTGAAGAGAGAACAGAAGCTTGAACTGTTCAGATGTGAGGCAGAATGAAGAGGGAAAAATGGGGTGTGAAGGCTGTCAACAATTATTAAAACAGGAGTTGGCCTCTTTATTATAGTACTTGGTTTGTTCCAGCCCAATGAGAGCCCCTTCTCTATCCCAAACACTACTATGTATTTTAAAGATACTTCCTTGAATTTCTTTGTAGGCTTTGTAGTTATTACCATACAAATATGTGTCCCTAGATATCATAATTTAGACTTGGCCCTTTTAACTAATTGCAAATGGTTTTCATACCTTTTAAAATCTACATATTATCCTGCTATTTCTTTTTTTTCTTCATTTTTTCTTTGAGAAATGAAGACAGTTGACTAGCACAATTTTCCAAACTCAAGATTTTGTTGACTGTATATTTTACAGTTGTGTACAACATGGTTCTTTATTTTCCAGCTTTTCTGAAAACTGGTAACTGGACTTACAGACTTGATCAACTGAAGTGTGTTCCTTTGGCATCATTCAAGCTTGTAGGTTAAATCCAATTCAGAGGATTTGTACGGGTCAGCTATGCAGCACAAAACAGCAAATGGGAAATGGAGTTGTGATAGGAAGAATATTTGGAATTTTTCTGCCCTCAAGTCCTTAGTCACCTTCTCGGTTCCTCTACCTCCTTCTTCATTGCTGCTGAGATCACAGAGGATTTATGGCTATCAGTGTGGATCATTCCTTCATATTTTGCGGACCACATACATGTATTTTGGAGTTTTTGGTAATGCTTGTTGAAAAATTCAACCATAGGTTATTGGTTTCCTATTTAGTTGCTCGGTCTGTTTTTATGTGAGTAGTTAGAAAGATTAAAATTCTTCTGCCACAGTCTTTTGATTTTACCCTCAGGGTTTTAAATAACTCATAACACTAAACATTCTAAAATAATTTTTAAAGCATAAAAATATTAAGTATCTGAATTTTAGTAAATAATAATTACATGGGTTCTTCTTGGAACCCTTCTTAATTTAGTAGATCTTATTTTAGTACATCTGAATTCAGGAGTTCAAAACAAAATTATTCAGACTGTTTATGCAATCAATACACACTATTTCCTTATATTTCACATTTTATTTATCACTTTATATAATATATATAAAATCTAACATATCTTTTCATTAAATTTCAAATAGATCTCCAGTATTCTTTTGTCTTTCCAGTTTAACTGAAAGCAATGATTTTTCCAATAGTGGTGATTTGAAAAAAAAGGTGGAGTATATTTTCCAAAGAGACCCTTAGTGTCCATCAGAACAAGCTCATAGGTTTAAACCATGGAAAATAATACAGTTCTGTTTTGTCCCTAATTGACTGTCAGTGTGAGGAAGAAGCAATAGTAAGCACTCTTGTTGAGGAAAAAAGTAGATCATGTGCAAATTTGTGATCTCACATGCTAAGCATATGTAAGACACACTGATCATGCTATTGTGTTTGGAGAAGATTAGTGACCTTGAAATGTTGATTAAATTTTGTTTTGCTTCATTTCCTTTTATTTTACTTTCTTTTCAAAATAAAATAGGCGACAAAGCTACAAAATACAAATATAAGCAACTAAGCTTTCAACAAAAGCCATAATTTAACAGCCTTTCCAACTTGGCAGGCAGAACAAAAGGTTGTTAAGCAAACAAAGATCCTGCAATTAAAAAAAGTGCTTGTCAATACAATCAATGGATCAAGAAACAAAGGAGTTGAAAATGAAGCACTGAAATTGTCTGAGTGCTGCATGATCCAGTCGTATCCATTGCAAATGGTTGCTTTCTGAAATGAGAACTGGAGGACACATCAAAGCACCACTGGGTGGGACTTTGGGTGGTTTTAAAGTAACAGAAGTCTATTCTACTACGGTTCTGGAGACCAGAAGTCTTAGATCAAGATGTTAGCAGGACTGGTTCTTTCTGGGGAGCCTGAGGGTAACTTTTCCACATCTATCTTCTAGTTTCTGTGGTTTCCAGTATCACTTAGCATTCCTTAGCTTGTAGCTGGATCACTCCCAAATCTGACCTTTTTCGCAGTTTGTATTTTTTGTGGAGCCTCTTTTCTTTTTACAAAGAAGCTAGTTATAGAGTTTAGAACCCACCTGAACCAGTGTAACCTCAACTTAACTCATTTTATCTGCAAAGAAACCATTTCCAAATAGGTCAAATTCTGAGCACCTAAGTGTATGGGCAAAATGAATCAATTCATGACAGATTCTAACCAGAGTGAAATTTTTAATCTTCACAAAAGTCTACCAATGGCAGTTGTTTTAGGTGTTTTTATTATAACAAACTGCATAATTCGTAACTGGATAATTAATATTTTGCTTTTGCCTTACATTTGCTTTTGTTATATTTGAATATCATATTTCTTTTGTTTATTCCCTTTCTATATATTTCTATCACCTGTCCTAATAAAAGATTCTGAAAAAATACATTAATTAGTATTTAGAGACTCCTATTCTCCTATTTCCACCATTTAACATTACTTTTACCTTCCTACTTATGTGGAATGTTTGCCAGTGGTAACATTTAGCATGGCATCAAGAGAAATGTTGAAGTTGGCAAGGGTCAAACATGGAAAAAAATTTGACATTGCCTTTTTGGGCAATGAATTTTAAATAAAAAAAATTCCAACCTGGGAAAACTTCAAGGGATCATATATTGGTCTCTTCCTTTATATACAACATTACATTGTTATTGGAAATTTATTTTTACATTTTCAAAAGCCAAAGTTGCTCCAAAATATTATATTGTTTTAATTAATTACTCTTCTACCACTTGATAGTATTCTCAAAAAATATTAACGAAGTACTTCTGTTGATATGGTCACCCAACCTCTTCAATGAAACTGCTAATCACAATTTAGCTTGGTGTTCATGCTTAACCATCAGCATCAAATGTCACTGTTTTCTGGATTATTAAGGCTTACTTTTAAGCACTGTTCGGAGAAGGCAGGACAGGGAATTAAAAGACTCATGGTTTTAGAAAATAGGGGAAATCTATTTACATGTAAGAGAAAGGCATAGGGAGAGTGAGAATCTATGTGACTATGAGCATTCATAAGTCTTTCAAATACTTTGTTTCCTACAGATTCTGTTCCACAGATCTTAGCTTTAGTACACTTACAAATCACTAAGGATGTAAACTTCCCTTTTAATTAAAATTGGGTTCAACTGAATATAACAGAAAAAAATGATGCTATAAATAAAACCTCTCTCTCTTTCTCTCCCTCTCTCACTCCCCCCCCCCCTTTTTCCTGTCTCAAGGGACATATACAGAGAAGTAGCTTGGGGTTGTAATATCAGCAATATAATGGTGTTAGGGACTATAGCTCCTTTCTATCCTTCTAGAGATATGGTATAGCTCTGTTCTTCAGCATCTGAGATTACTCTTCTTCACTTTGCATGTTTCTTCAGCAGTGTGTGGAAAGGAGTGAAGAAGGAAGAGTTTGCCCCCTCTCTTAGACCATTTTCTAGTAACTATGCTCAATATAAACTTCCAGTTTGCTGGTGGAACTTGGTCACATAATCATATATAGTTTGAGGCTTGGAAATATAGTCTTAGTTGAGTAGAAACATAAGTAGTTAATGGAACTGCATAGTAAAGTATTCCCAATCAAATTTGATTTCAGGTTAAAAATATGTTGATGTAAGTATACAGTATTTGTGAAATACTAAACATTATTATGTTGCTTCTCTGAAATTCAAATTTAAGTAGGCATCCTATGTCTAATACTTGGTATATACTTTTTTTTGCATTATTCAGTAAACTTTATTGGTACATTATATACACAGCTCACAATCACACACAACATTGGGGAATTTGTACTAATATGTGACACAGGTCAATTTTCATTTTTACCCACATCCCTGTCCACTCTGGTATATACTTTTAAAATAAGTGGATTAATTGCTCTTGAGAGTCAAATTTAATTTAGCAATTATATAGATTTTTTCCCCCTGAATATGGTGATTCTAGTTAGAAGAGTTCTACTAATGAAGAAGGCAAGAAGCATATGAACACAGAGGTAATTAAACAATGAACTTGGACATAGCTATTTTGTGATTGTGAGCTGTATATAAAATGTACCAATAAAGAATTCAATTTAAAAAAAGGGAACTGAGCAACTGGTTGCTAATCAGTTTAGGGATTAAAAAACAGGCTTGGAGATAGGAGTCTTCTGTGATTATCTTTACTAATACCTCTATACTAGCAAAATTTTACTAATAAAAGTCTATGATTGGGAACCTCACAACAAATACTTAACCTCTAAAATCTAGTATTTGTTAATGAGGCTATGTACGACTTAGTTTTTTACATATGAAATAGGGAAATATGACTATAACAAAAATAAGATCTTAGTCAAGGGCCTTCACAGTGCTGAGTTAGAGAGACACAAACTTATACTGAGTTAGTTTTCACTTCAAATCTTACATAAAGTGTGACCATGTTCATTTTTTAATGATCTCTTTTTACCCACCATAGATTTTTTTTTAAATGTTAATTCATACTTACCATTTATTTAACTTAGTTTACCTTGGAGTATGCGGGGAACTCCCAAAGACCTCTGTTTTTATTTTTGGCTTAGGTTAAGCTTTCAAATACAGAAGCACTTTTCTGTCAGATCGCAAGGTCATCTCTGAATGAACCAGCCTTCATTCCTGAATGGGCCTTTAGATATTCAGGCTGGCCTGACACAGAGTAGAAAGAGAACATACTCCCTTTCTGTTTATATTTCATTTGGTGGAAAGCAGCAAGCCACATTTTAAAGATAAAGCTAAAATATCCATACTTCCCTGTCTTTACACTGTCCATATAAATTCTATCTAAGAAAGGTGAATTTAGACACATTTTCTTATTTATCTGCCTCACTTTTAATTTTTACCCACTCCTTTCAGAATATCTGTTCCTTTGACTTCTACAGGAAAAGTTTATGTCAAGTTTACAAATGATAGCATTTTTTCTTATAAAAAGTAAAGTATGAAAAAAACACTAGTATATTCAAGATTATTGCTTTCCTTATCCCCTTGGATTCTGAAACTAATGAATGATTCATAATTCATTTCCAGGCACTGATACTATTCTTTTGGCTGTCTCCAAGTCATGATAAGCAAAAAAAAAATATCCACAGAGAGCAAAATGAGAAGCAACATATTTGTGGCTCAAGCTGGATGAGTGGAAAAGCACAGAACACTCAGTGGATTAAATAGGATACTGCAAAGCAAGGCTTAGTGATTGAATGATTGCCCAGTTTATATTAAAGGACTTATTTCCATTTACAAAATGATTCCCTTTGTACGGTTCAAGGATTAATGTGCTGGGCATCTTCCCAGCTCTAAGTATTTATTTAAGAAACCTTTCCATGTCAAGAAAATCAGGTTCTGAAGTGATAAATTTAATGAGGGGATGTATAACTGGAAGTTCTGGCTAATTTCAGGTGTTGAACATCCTCCAACCATTTTTACTGGAATAGGAGGGATACAACAAATTCCATGACTCAATTCCAGTTGTGTTATCATCTCCAATCAAATGAAAGTGCCCTTGAAGCCAAGGGTATGCATTCCTGAAAGTGATAACACTCAACATATGGTTACGTGAAGTTAAATTTCAAGATGAAAGTGAAGGAAATCAGAGAGTTGGCCAGAAATGTCTAAGTATTGCCAATATATCTGAATGACTAAATTTTTCACTTTTCAAACACCCTGTGTATAATCATCCAGAGTTCAAGTTGTCATCGTGGGTTCTCTCACTTGGGAATAACAGGCATGATAAGTTTTCAGTATCAAGGTTTGCAGTACTGTGAATGCCAGTGTTAATGCACATGTATGTTTAAACAGTTCTCAGGTGCTCTGGAACACGCTCCAGTGCCATTACTGGCAGCTATTGTTCTTTCAATGCAGGGTCTGATCACTGATCATCACTAACTCTCAGTTCTCAGTGTCAAGCCTGCCACATGCTTGGCAATCTATATGGGTCTAATGAACAAAATGAAATAATTAATAATGCAATGGAAACTTTACCATAATGTTATACTCTTCAGAAATATTTCAAATCTAAGCTCAAGCACATTTAAAAAAATAGCTCTGAAAACAGCAGCTAATACAAATATTAAAAACCAAGAAACAAAGCCAAAGAAATTACTAAGTAGGCTACCTTGAGGCAGTTAATACCTCAAGCAACTGGGTATCATTTGGAGGAGAGAAGTGTACTCTTGTAAATACAAAGACGCACAAAACAATTAAGGAGATCATTAATCAGTGGCTAGCATTGATTAAAGAAGCATTTAAAAATAATTTCCTGTAAAGGACACTTAAGGGGAGCTTACTCCCTACTGTACAGCAGTGGTGACACCTTGCTCTCCTATTTCCTTTACTTATCACACCAATCAGATCCTTTTTCCTCTTCTTTACACCCAATTCCCAAGACAATGCTACTCTTTCTTCTCTACTCTATAGGTTTTCCTCTCCTCTGTTTCTTTCTCTTCCTCCTCCTTCACAGGATTTTTCTCATCTTTTTATTATGCAAATAAACTAGCTGCTCTTTAAGTAAAATTATCTCTTTTGGGAAGGAGGTAGGTAAGGGAAATTGGCATATAATTTACAGTATTATTGGCAAGAAAGATGAGTGCTAAATCAGTCTATATTTCTAGACTAATCATTTTTCTCCCAGGAAATAATATTTTTAGTCAATTACTTAACAAGAGTCAGACTTCAATGTGTAAAGAGGAAATCCCATAGTGTGTACAGCATTCATAAACACAATTACTTTTATAACCATCACAGACATTTTAAAGGACAGTAAAGTTCATTCCTAGAGATGACTTGTCTGCTACAGTACGAAGCTAGTTAGGTAAATAGGACCATAAAATTTTTATAACACAGAATTGGTCAGAGTATTTTATAGAACCTTGAATTTTGCAATTTTTAGGCTAAAGTATGTCATACTTGAAATAGCAGCCCTTATTGGTGGAAGGTGGATTATTAGCAGCCTAGCTTTATGCCAACTCTAAATATTCAGGCAAAAGGAGATGCCCAAAATTGGGAATTTCATATTTACTTTCTGTTAGCAGTACATACTGATCACTTCTAGTAAAGGATCTCAAGGGAAGTTCTTTTATCACTTAATTGCATTAATCAAAATATAATCTTAGATTTTTCCAGCTCTGATTACATGATTTTTATAAAATATCTCAACTATAGATAGTTGAAATGTGTTGATCATTAAACATATATGATTTCTAGGAATTAGTCTGTTATTTTGCATATTGTGAAAATCTGATGAATTCCAGAGCTACAAAAGAATGCAATAAAGATAAGCACATAAAGGCCAAAAGGTTACACATTTTTTTCTAGAATTTCAGATACTGTCGATTATAGGTGAAGAATTCTGAGACTTTAAAATATTAATATGAGAGTGTAGCTGAAGTAATATTTCTAATATTTTTTTCTTTCTTTTGATACCTTTTTAACTGTGCACCCCATCCCCTACCAAGGCTGTCAGATCTCTGGAAATGATTTTCACTTTCATTTAACATTTATTTATTTCTAAGTTATAAATGAATCCTAACAGACACTTGTGGTCTTCCACTCCAGACTCATCTCAGTCTTTTTACTTTAGTGGTGCCCTGCAGTTTTGATCAGCACAGCTACCAGGGGCCAGAACTTCCAAGTACTTTGTTTTTGTCCCAGGAAGACATCTCGTTTATCTCCTAGGCTTATGTATTCCACAAAACCAGTGGAAACTAATGCATACACTTGCATCTAGAAGTGTTGGGGCTGTAATGTCTGAGAACTCATCCTTTAGCACTGGGAGATGGAAGCCTAGCTCACATATGCTTTTCTGTTTGTTCTCTCCATGAGCAGAAGGCTCTAGTGGAATTGGCCACCAGTTGCTCATGACAGAAGCCAACTTCACAATATCTTTTTGTACATGTTTTCCTTCCTGTCATGTTTTACTTATCTGATATATATGCCTGTTATGAAGGGTAATATTTCCAAATTAATTTTCAGCACACAAGTGTCTGGCGCAAGCTATGGAGGACAAACCTAAAACCTGCATTTATCTCACGGTGTTGGGGATCATCTCACCTTTTGGTAAAGAAGACTTACATAAAAATCCTTTCTACTTTTTTTTTTTTTTTGCCTTTTTGATTATCAAAGAAATGCCTTCCAACTCAAATCTATCCTGCATAATTTTTAATAGGTTGCCACTTTATGTGTGGATATACTAAACTTGAAATATAGTTACCATAAACATGTTTTGGAGGTACAAAATATATACTAAATTTCAACATTAAGTACAAAGAGAGGGTAATAATTTTACATTGATTACATGTTGAAATAATAATGTCATATGTTGAGTTAAATAAAATTATTGAAATTAATTTTACCATTTTATAACTTTTTAATTTTGGTGTTATGAGAGATTCAATTCAGAAACTTTCCACTGAGCTACAATCCCAGGCTGTTTTTATTTTATTTATTTATTTGTTTTTATGTTTTTGAGACAGGGTCTCGTTTTGTAATTCAGGCTGGCCCTGAGCTCACTATGTAGCCCAGGCAAGCCTCGAACTCAGCAATCCTCCTGTCTCTGCCTCCCGAGTGCTGGGATTACAGGTGTGAGCCACCACGCCCAGCACTGTGGTATGTGGTATTGATTGTTGGTGGACATGAATCTCCACGCCCAGCATTGTATGTGGTTACCAGGATAGAATTCAGGACCTTGCGCTTGCGAGGTAGGGGCCGGAACCACTGAGCTAAATCTCCGGCCCAGGCTGTTTTTATTTTTTATCTTCAAATAAGGTCTTGCCAAATCACTAAATTGCCCAGGATGGCCTTTAACTTGCAGTTCGTTTGCTTCAGCCACCTTGAGTACTGGGAGTACAGGTGGCACATACCTGGCTTTTTTACATTTTAAATATAGCTGTGCCTTCTATTACATTCTTATTGGGTCCTTCTACCACACATGAAAGGGGACTTAAGGAACTTATAAGTCCTTTAAAATGCATTGACTTTATTCTAAGTAACGGGAATTAAAATCATACAAAAGTGAAAATATTAGGAAAATCTGAACATTTCCTGCACACTTGATATCATTAAGAAATTATTAAAAGGTGATATAATTAAACATACATAGTCTTAATAAATTACCATTTAAAAGTAGTATCATTAAAATTATTTTAAAAATTTAATGATGTTCTTAGGGTTATGAGGTTTTTCAGAGTTTTATCATTTACAGATGTACACCAAAATACTTAAGCATAAAATGATGTTAGAGGTCTGCTTCAAAATAGTCTATGCAAGGTATGGGAAGAAAGCTGGTAGGCATACAAATTAAATTATTGGTTTTTTAGTTGGCAATTAGTAAAGTTTGATAATAATTCCTGGAAGTGTATTATATTGTTTTTATATTTATATATGTTTGGAGTTTTCTGCACTAAAAAAATCATTTACCCAAAAAAGTAAATTTTGCCAGTGTTCAGTGAAAACCTATATTTAATGATATTATGTAATAAAGGCTCTACTTACTGGTGTTCAACTCTTCAGGTTCTTAGCAAGAAGGACGATACGTGTTGCAGTTTTATTACAGCAAAAGGGCTCAAATGTGGGCAAGAGTTCTCATTGCCTGGAGGGGTTAATATGATTAAATTACCCAAAGAAATTAGTGACTGTTCAATTTCAAACTGATCCTGGTACTACCTAAAAGGTGTTTAAGGAATTCTTTATATAATTAGAGGTAATAATTATATGACACATTATATCATATAAATTTACTATATGAAATGTAGAAATTTCTATCTTGTAAATGTATTTATGTATTATATATTTCAAATGTCGATAATCATAAATTTTAATATATACATACATTTAAGTAAATATATTTGTAGACATAAATAATTATAAGTACAGATATAAGATTCATTTTATTTTATACCTTGTTTTCCAATCTCTGAGAATCATTTCATTACTGCTTCTCTTTCCTTGTTGTGAGTGTTAAATTTTATGTGCTACCTAGCACACTTTGTTTTCCTCCCCTGGTTCTGGGGACTGAACTCAGGGCCTTCCACTTGCCAGGCAGGCATAGCTCCACTAAGCTACTACATTTCCACCTCACTTATAAATTTTTGAAAGAGTTACCAACCACCTAGCTTTAATCCTGATATTTAACTATATTAAACTAAACTATTAAGAAACGACATATTTGAGTTGTACAAAAAAGAATCCTCACGAGACCTGTCTGCACTAGTGGTGTCCTCGTAGATCAGTATTTTGTGACCCCCTCTGAAAGCTTCCGTGAGAATAAAGGGTAGGTTTAAGAAGTGAGTTTTGAGTAACAAAAAGTAACCAGTGGTCAGGGTGGTGCAGACAGTGTGCATCCCTGTGTGTGCTCCGCCTCTGAAAAAAACAACTAGTATAGGCTGTTCACACAGGGCATTACCCATCTGCTGTCTGACGCTATTAATGAAGAGCTCAGGCCCTCATGGCACTGCGGCTTTGAGTCAGGCCTCCACCAGCCTCTTTGTACTGGAGCCTTATTGCATAGACCTTCCTCGTGCCACGTGGTGCATGAAATCTATCCTGATCAGTTCTATTCACATTTTTTAAAAATCCAGTTTAAAAATTCTAATTGAGGGCAGGTGATTTAGCTCAGTGGTTCTGGCGCCTGCCTCGCCAGCACAAGGTCCTTGGTTTGATCTCTGGTAACCAGGTAACCATATACCACAGTGCCGGGCATGGTGGCTCACGCCTGTAATCCCAGCACTCAGGAGGCAGAGACAGGAGGATTGCTGAGTTCCAGGCTTGCCTGGGCTACATAGTGAGCTGAGGGCCAGCCTGAATTACAAAGCGAGACCCAATCTCAAAAAAAAAAAAAAAAAAGTTCTAATTGAGAACAATTTATGTCCTTACCTTGCTTTCCTTAGGGTTTCTCAAACTGAAGAACATTTTCCGTCCTAAGACACTATTAATAACGAGTATTCCTCAAGGGACTGAAATCCTAGCATCTGGAATAGAAAGTTCTTAGCATATACACGGAGCACACTACAAAATGTTTACGAATACCGTACTGTAAATGTGAAATTTTCTTGAAAATGACTCAAGCCACCCGCATAAGATTATTGATCTGGAATGCTCTGTGACCTCCGACCTGTCGCAAACGGTCGTGATTCAGTAGCAAAGGAGCGACTCGCAATGTGCTTTCCGTGTGCTGCGGCGCTGGCCTCCGGCTTCGTCCTGCGGCTGCGGTGCTGGACTGCGCAATGGCCAGGCGTCCATCGGTTTTTATGCCAGTCCACTGCCACTCTTCTCCCCAGACTCCTCCAAAGCAGGCTCATGCCAGGAGCAGCAAAAAGGTGGAGCAGAAAAAGATTATTGAGAACAAGACTTTCGGTTTGAAGAATTAACAAGGGGGAGGAGCAACAATTTGTTCAAAGCCTTCACTCACGTTAAAACCTGTGTCAAGTAAATACGATGGGAGGCGGAAAAGAAATTGAAGAAAGGTGATTGCAGTAGCTAAACGAGCTGTTCAAACCTGTAATTGCTGCTCAAAAAATAAGTAAAGGTGAAGACCCCAATTCCGTGGTACGTGCCTTCTTCGAGCAAGGACTGTAAAGAAGGAGGTAAGTGCAGGTTCTCTCATGCCCTGACTTTAGAGAGAAAGTTTGTAAAATGAAGTGCTTACGTTGATAAAGAACTTGAAAAAAGATACGGTGGATAATTGCGATGTGAAAAAGTTTGAAGTAGTAAACACAAAGCACTGTGAGGCAGAAAGAAAAAAAGCAAAAATTCAAAATACTCTGCAGGCATTTCCTTGAAGCTACTGAAAATAACAAGTATGGCTGGTTTGGGATGTTCCCTGAAGCGGTGATAATTGTATATATGGTCATACTCTTCTTGTGGATTTGTATTCTAAAAAGAAAGGAGATGAAATTTCATTAGAAAATCTCCTTGAAAGAGAGCATTCTGTTCTAGATCCAGATGTTACCAGAATCACACTAGTCTTTTCATGCATGGAAGAAAAGGAAGAGATAAGAAAGTACTGATAATGTGGTGGTGGGGAGCTGACTTCAAAGCAGGGAAAGCTCTAGTGACCAGTGTTTGTGAGCTCTGTGAATTCTTCCCTGGACTCGTTAGGGCTGAGGATGAGGAAGCTGATAAACTGCATTCAGGGAACAGGTGGTGAGCAGGCTGATGGTTTCCTGAGTGTAAATGCGAGTTAAGCCTGCACATCCTAAGAGATGTAGATGAAGTCTGGGGATTTAGCTCAATGGCATCATGCCTGCCTTGCAAGCTTAAGGTCCTGAGTTTGCTCCCTGGTTGGTAGGTGGGTGGTATAGGTGAGACAGGTATTACCTTAGTTAGTCTTAAAAGATTTAGCAAAGATGCTTAAAATAAAGATGGAAATAAACCAAAGGAAGCTTCTGGAGGTAGGGCCAAAAATAGTAAACAAAGTGACTTGGAAGAGGAGTGGAGGACTGGAAAATGAAGCACCTGGGACTTTTCCTGTTGATGAAAAAAAGCATTTTACTGGGGACGATCTGGATGAATTAGGAAAGAAATTAAACATATTTGATTTAGAAGAATGACACCAAACAATGAAAGGGAAAGATTATCAGCTCAGCATAAGTTGAAATTTACTGTGTTCATTTTTTTTACCTAGAATCAACAAAATGTCCTTTCTCGTACTGCTTCTGGAGGGCTTACTCTCCTCTCGAAAAGAATATCCTCCCTAAGTCTTCTCTTCGGACTTCTGACATCTCATAGTAAGTTTATAGCAGTTCATGATAAATTAAAATTATAAAAGTCATTGCAAAAATGGTTGTTCTAACTGTTCACTTAAGTAGGAAGTATAACTACTTTTCCAGCTTTTGGTTTTCATTGGGCATGTGTTATTATTAACAACATAAATTCACATTTCAAATACCTTTCATTTGACACAGTTTTCAATGAATAGTTTCCTTTCCTTTGTATTTATATGTTTTAAAGACTGCTTAGAATCTGGGCCCTGTACTTTATAAGGAAACAGAATGTGCCGATTCAGTATTCTGTCTCTGGACAATTAGATACATATTAGAGTGGAATGTGGACCTGACAGGGTCAGCTACAGAGCCCTGTGTTTTCTCTGTTCTTTTTTTTGCCAACAAAGTTGTAAATAAAGACCTTTATACATTAAAATCTAAGAAAAATTACTGTGCTCATTTCGATACAGAGCTATGACTTCTCATTTTCTATCACTATCATTGAATTGTATTCAGATCTCAAAAGAATGGAAGTGTGTGTCCCATATTAAAGTGCTCATATTCTAGGACTCTTCCTTTCTTTGTCCCTTCCTCTCTTTCTTATCTTCTCCTAGCCTTCCTTTCTTTGTCTCTCTCTTTTTATTTTCCTTTGGGGCCAGGAATAAAATTTAGGACTTTGTGTTTGCGGAGCAGGCCTGGTACCACTGAGCTAAATCCTCAGTCCTCTTTCTTTTTTGAGACAGGGTCTACTATGTAGTTTGGGTTGTCCTTGAACTCACAGAGATCTTCTTTCCTTTTGCCTCTCATGTGTTGGGATTATAGGCGTCCACTACCATTGCCCACTTGGATGAGTGGAATAAGGTATCTCAAAAAATACCTAGCTACTGTAATCGCAGCACTTGGGAGGCAGAGGCAGGAGGATTGCTGAGTTCGAGGCTTGCCTGGGCTACATAGTGAGCTCAGGGCCAGCCTGAACTACAAAGCGAGAACCTGTCTCAAAAAAAAAAAAAAAAAAAACAAAAAACAAAAAACAAAAAAACCTAGACTAGAGGATTGAGTTTGTGTCTGTAGTAGCTCCAGGATTCTGCCACATAGCTTAAAGGATTTTCTAGAGAAAGTCTTGGATTCACATTTATATTAGGGTTCATTTAGGAGAAGAAAAAAATTAGTTCTTGTCTGTGCAGAGCTCAAAAATGACTAATGACCAAGTGCTTCATTTTATGTCGAAAAATGGAATTTCAGAACTATTTAGTGGCCAGCTCAAACTCATGCTGTTAGGATAGAACCAAGGCTAGAGCTCCTTTAACGGGTTGAATCTCAGTTTACTCCACACCCACAATTAACAATGTTGGTTCATGCTAAAAGTTACGTGACTTTTCTTCCTTTTGTAAGCACAATGGTCCAAATGTATCTGCATACATTTGCATATTGCTTAAAGTGATCTCACCTCTCCATCACTAGTGGGTTTTCCCTTTGCTAGCATTGATTGTAAGGTTCTTGGAGAGGTTGCCAAAACCTCTATTTGTCTGTATCTTTCTCCTGCTCCCATTGGGATTTCAGCTAAGTATCATTTATGGATTGACTGACTGATAGCAAGCATAACCCCACATATGGAAGCTTTGGATTTAGCCACACAGACCAATGGTGAAATTTCTAAGCCCTTTCTGTGGTGTAATTTGGAGAAATAGTATGGCTAAACAGCTATATGGGTCAATCAGCTTTCTAATGCATTAGAAAAATGTCCAGTTTTCAGAGTGTTTGGAAAAATAGATCACTGATATAATATATTCAAAATATTTTCAATATTAAATACCTATGAAAGTGAGTAAAGTGAGTAGCAAATAAATTGCTTTCCCTCAGGGAATCCAGCACACCTTACCATTTCTTTCATTCTTCACTCCCCTGGACCTATTGTCACTATAGTGCTCAACTGATTATGCTATAAGCAAACACCTTTCTCCAATAAGAAACAAAATCAACATGTGGGTTAGTTTCCATTAGAAAAATGAGGATAAATACATTTAACTTCTTACCCACAGTAGAGAAAATAGATCCATAAGAGCCAGGGTGGTAAATTAATACAGCAATTAATGCTAACTGAGTCTGAGCAAGGATCAAGTTCACCCATTGGCTTTTAAGTGGCCACTGTAATTCTTGTTGTCTTGTTTTTCTTTTCTGTTTTTTCCAACTTTCAGAAAGGAAAATGTTGCTAGTGGGATTATAAAATGTTATTACGGTCATGGAAAGTAGCTTGATGGTTTTCAAAAAGTTAAACATAGAATTACCATATTAACCAGCATTTCTAGTCTTAGTACATCCAAAAGAATTTAAAACAGGGGCTCAAAAAGATTATTTAGTAATCTTCATAACTACCTTATTTGTTGGTTAAAAAGTGGTTACTACTCAAATGTCTATCAATAGATTGATAAATAATACATGTAATGGAATATAATTCAGCCTTAAGATATAACAAAATTTGATACATGCTACAACATGGATGAATCCTGCAAGCATTAAACTGGGTAAAATTTACTTCTACTTCTTGAGGAAGAAAAGTCCAAGATCAAGGTGTGGGCTGGGTCAGTGTCTGAGGACAGCATACTTTCTGATTCACAGCTAGTATCCTCTCACATGGTGGAAGGAACCAAAGGTATCTCTAGGCATTGATTTCACTTATGAGGATTCTATCCCACTGACATGATAACCTCCTAAAGGGCCCATTTCCCAATATCAGCAAGGGGGTAAAAATTCAACATAGGAATTTTGATGGAACACAGATATTCAGACGATAGCAGTAACAACAAAAAATGAATCCCTGAGCATTATCTGTAATATATGATAACTTAGGTTATCCACAGAGATGTGTATAGGTTATTTTCTAGTGTAGACCCAAGAATCTAGACCAGAGATAACTAATGCACATACTGATTTTCTTTCCTATAGAAAAAAGGAGTTGGTATATAGCATGTACAGTGCTCAACTAGTGATGATAGGAAGAGAGCGGTGGAGAATGAAAGAATGGTAAGGTGTGCTGGATTCCCTTAGAAGAAAGAATTTGTTTACTGTTTACTTTACTCATGTTCATAGGTATTTAAAATTGAAAATGTTTTGAATATACTACCGTGTGTACTATCAGGTATTATATGTGGTCATACCAGGAGAAATAGAGTGACAATTATTCAGGCAATTTAGATTAACCTATATTTTTTCTTTACTTGCTTTAATTTTTATCAAGGAAGATGGTGGAAGATATAAAATAACTCTAGGAAAAATACATTGTTGAAGTAAGCCTAAGCTAGTTGAGTCCAAATTCTTATTCTTTTTCTGGTGATAACCAGCTGGGAGGCTCTGAATAAAGTCAAAATACTTCAGGCCTCAGTTTGTTTAGCAGTAAAATGGGAAGTCTGGATCAAGTGAGCCTCTGAAGTCCTTTCTAATTCAAATATCCTATAATTTGGAAATTTTGGTCCAAGCTCCCACAGTATTCTTATAAATGTCTGTGGACAGTTGCCGCCTTCCCTTTGAGCAGTGATCATTTTGGTTAAGCACGCTTCACACCATCTGACCTGTTCTGGGAAGTCACAGGAATTTCCCTCCAGTACAGGCCTCTCGCTTGGGTCTGTGTCTTGGTATGTTCAAACTGGAGCCAGTACCTTCAAGACTTGATTAAAACAGCTGATGGAAAATTCTGAGCCATGCACTAAGCCATGGGAGCCTCTAGAAGAATGGATGTGGACATGGAATTTGGAAGCCACAGAAGTACAGTTTGTCCTCATTGACCTCTTCTCCCCTGGCCATTTGTCTTGGTGATGTTTAATGAGTGCATGTGCTAGTTCCAAGATCTGTACAGGGTTCTTCTTCTCCTTAAATATCTAACATGGAAAAGTCTTAATCAGGGATCTTCTTAGAAACTCTGCTAATCAAATTATAAAGAAATAAAAAATAAGTTCCAATATTCCATGTAGCTTGTTGAAAACAAGATTCATATTTGAACTCTAATCAACATAAAGAGTAATTAGCAGATCAAAATAACTTAAAAATCCATTCTTCTTTCAGTTTAGATTCTTTAATGGCTCCTCTCTACTTCCCTCTGATGGCTTTTATAAGATCAGGAACATGACAAAAATGTTCACTTCAGTGTCTAGGTGTGTTTTAAGAAACCATTTCCATTTTTATTGAATACTGTTCTGGTGTCCTACATGGCACAGTATACAGCAAGAAAAGAAATAAAAGATGCCAGACAGGGAAAGAAGAAGTGAATTTCTCTTTATTTTCAGAAAACATGATTGTGTAGAATGTGGGATGAGACCCATTAAAACACTAAAAAACTAATGAGTAAGTTTAGCAGGACTCAGAAGCCAAGGTCAATAGACAATAAATAATCTCTATATTCAGAAGCAAGCATAAATAGAAACTTAAAATATTTATAATAACATCTGAAATATGAAACATATAAGCATAAACCTAACAAAAGATATGAAAGAGCTGCATGATAAAAACCCTAACATATTCTGACACAAATGAAATAAGGTCAGTGAAAGAGTTATTCCATGTTCCTAGAACAGAACACTTAATACTATATTGTCAAGTTAATAATCCTATTCAAGTTGAGGTACAGATTCAATGCAATTCCAATTAATCTACAAGCACTCTTTTTTTGGGAGTGTAAGGCAGGGTGAGGGTAAGGTAGACTAGAAACTGATAAGCTGACTCTAAAATTTATATGGAACTACAGAAAGCTTACAACAACTAAGACAATAGATCATTTGCAAATGTGATGGGGATCAGGAGATGGAAGGGAGTGGTAAGAGAAGAGTGGAATATGATGTACATGTACTAACTCCTTATGATGAATACAATCATTATATACCATGAACATGTACTAATAAATAAAAATTAAAAAGAACAAACTTGGAAGTATTTCAAGGCTTATCATAATGTTACAACAATCAAGACAGTGTGATCTTGGTATAATGCTAAATAAACATGAAAAGGATGAAAATGCCCAGTAATAAGCCCCACATACTGTATGTAATAAACTTCTATTGTATAAATACATAAAGGAAGTTCTGTGGAGAAAGCTTAACTCTTTAACAAATGTGCCTAAAAATTTGGACACACATTTGAAAATATTAAACTTTGAGCTCTCTCTTCATATAATAATTACACTCATAATAGATCACATACCTCTATTCAGACTTCTACAAAATTGCTAAAATATATTAGGAGAAAAAATTTATGACTTTAATTATTTCTTAGATGCAGTATCAATAGCAATACATAAAAATTATTAAATTGTACTTCTGGGCCGGAGGGTGGTTCCGGCGCCTGCCTCGCATGCGCAAAGTCCTGAGTTCGATCCCCGGTAACCACATATAATGCTGGGTGTGGAGACACGCCCACCAACAGTCAACACCGCATACCACAATGCCGGGCGTGGTGGCTCACACCTGTAATCCCAGCACTCGGGAGGCAGAGACAGGAGGATTGCTGAGTTTAAGGCTTGCCTGGGCTACATAGTGAGCTCAGGGCCAGCCTGAACTACAAAGCAAGACCCTGTCTCAAAAAAAAAAAAAAAAAAAAATTGTACTTCTGTTAAGCAAATGAAAAGACAAGCCAAAATCTGGAAAAAAGTATTTGCAAGCCTTTGTAAAAGGCATATTCACAATATTTTTTAAAGCCTCTCAAAGCTCAAAAAGAAGAAAACAGCTGAAACAGTAAAACAATGCCAAAATATTTAAAAATATATGTTATTAAAGAAAATATACAGAGGAAAATGTGTAGATAAAACAGTATTTAGTATCATTAAGAATTAAGGAAACACAAAACCACAATGAGATATAACTTTATACTTATTAGGATGGCCAAATTCTAAAGCCATACTGAGTGTTCCTAAGGATATGGAGGAATTGGAACTCTCAGAAGTACTAGAAGGGTTGTAAAACTATGTAACTGAATTACAAGATAATTTGGAACTTTCCTAAAAAGTTAAATGTGTATGTATAATGTGAACTGTCCATTTCAGGCCTAGGTATTTACCCAAGAGAAAGGAAAGCATAAGTCCACAGAAAGACTTCTATGTGAATTTTCACAGCAACATTATTTATAATACCCTGAAACAAAAATCCCAAGTGTCAATCAGTAAGTGAATTCCTAATCAAACTGCAGTGTAGCCATCCAATGGAATACTCTTCAGCAAAAAATAGAAGTGAACTTTTGATGCATTGTGTGGCATATATAGATTCCAACATAATTGTGCCTCATCACTTACTTACTGGAGGTTCAACTTATACAAAACTTTAGAAAATGCAAACTAATTTATAATGACACAGCAGAGCAGTGGTTCTTTGGGAATGGAAGCAGGGCAGAGAAAATTGGAAAGGAAAAAAATATATAAATTGTATGAATATCAGTTATCTCTGTCCAGTTCTAGTTACCTTTATAGATAATATGAATTTTCATTATCTTCAGTGCCTTTTGAACTATTTCTAGAGGTTATGATTAAATTTACCAACTTGTATACTTAATTTATGCATTTCAGTATATGTCAAGCTAAAAACAGTATGCTAATAAAAACTAGTTAAATATCTGCAAACAAACAAAAAAATCTCTAGCAAAAATGCTTGTGAAATGAACAGAATTCAATGAACAATGTTTTAGAAAGAAATTAATAGATACTGTGTTAGGCAACAGTAGACATTAAGGCAGGAAAGAATGTGAAATAGCACTTGAAAGTACATTAAATAGCCTTACATAAAAATATATATTACAAAATTCATTTAAGAGAATTTGGCAAGATTAATATTGTTGAATACATACAGTTCTTAAAAAATTTCTTTCTCTAATCCTAAAGGAACTAGGCTAGGATTGTTTTAAGGATAACTTCCTTTGCCAAAACTTTAAGGAATAGGTTATGACTCTCTTTAATTACTTTTTCCAGAGGGCAGTAAAACACAGCTCATTTTGTATTGACTTCTTTTATCTGAAATGGTAGTGCAAGAAAAAATATAAAAACAAATCTAAAAGACAAGTGTCAGGTTTCTATATGAAATGATAGTGAAATGAGTTGTTTCAAAATAAATACTTCAGCTTGATCAAGTAGGGATATTTTAGAAATGTGCCAATATTTTAATACTTAACATTCTTATTTGTCACCTTAAAATATTAGTAAAGTCCTTTAATCATCTTAAATGCTTCAAAAAGTCTTTAATGAAATCCAATACACATTCATGATAAAAAATATTTTTAAGCAAATGTGGAAGAGAAGGCAGTGCTCTTACACTAAATCATAAATCTATGGTTAACATCACACAAAAGCAAAGCTTCAGAAATATTCTCTTCAAGTAGGAACAGGTTAAGATTGCCTGCTGTCATATTTATTGCTCAGGATTATGCTGGACGGTTTAAAAAATCCAATGAAAGACCCCAGCACTCGGGAGGCAGAGACGGGAGGATTGCTGAGTTCGCGGCGGCTTGCCTGGGCACCATAGTGAGCTCAGGGCCAGCCTGAACTACAAAGCAAGACCCTGTCTCCAAAAAGCAAAAAAAAAAAAAAAAAACAAAACATCCAATGAAAGTTGAAATGAGATATAAAGATTCAAAGGAAAGAATTAAAAATTGTATTTGCAGGCAACATGTACACATAAAACTCAATATAAATCAGCAAATTATTACAACTAATAAAGTATCTTTAAAAGTTTGTAAGATACTACTTCCACTTATAAAAACAGTATAGCTTTGGGGTACAATTAAAGTGACTAGGTAGAAAAAAACAATAAAAGAGAAACATAGTGAGGAAAAGTATCAAGTGCCTTACTGAGTAAACTTACTGAGTGTTTTGCAAAATTTTTATGTGGAAAAGTATAGAACTTAAGGATGAAAGAAAAACTGACTATTAAAAAACCTACCATACTGAGGTTGGGAAAGATTCACTATCATAGAGATGTCACCTCTTCCTAAATTTACTGGTAAATTTCATGCAGTTTCAATTAATATTTGAATTGGACTTAAATAATATAGACGGATAGCCTGTGTACATGTAAAAATGAGTGATAGAAAACAAGGATTTACTCTTCTGGATACTAAGATGTATCACAAAGCAATCATCACATCAATGTTATATTGGCACAAAGATAGACAATAAATCAATAAACTGGAATAAAGAGGCAAAAATAATGAACCCCAAATCCATATAGTCCCAGTCAATGATTGTTATAGTTTGAATGTATTTCCTGAAATTTTTGTGTTAGAAACTTAATTCCCAATTAATAGAATTGAGAGTTGTTAGGTGTTTTTTTTTTTTTTTTTTCTTTGAGACAGGGTATCACTTGGTAATTCAGGCTGGCCCTGAGTTTACTATGTAGCCCAGGCAAGCCTTGAACTCAGCAATCATCCTGCCTTTGCCTCCTGAGTGCTAGGATCACAGGTGTGAGCCACCATGCCCAGCATTGTGGTGTGTGGTACTGATTGCTGGTGGGCGGGAGTCACCACACCCAGTATTGTAGTATGTGGTTACTGGGGATCGAACCAGGGACCTTGTGTTTGCTAGGCAGGCACTGGAACCACTGAGCTAAATCTCCAGCCTGAGAACTGTTAGTTTTAAGAAGTGATTAGGTCATGAGGACCTAATCCATGCTGGTGCCATGGGAGTCGTTTTTTGAGGAAAGGATGAGTTTGGCCTCTCTCTGTCTCTCTTTCCCTGTCTTGTGGCCTTCCTCCTCCTGCTGTGGGATGATACAGTAAAAAGACCCCTCCAATGTTTTTTCATGCTACCCATGTTTCCAGACTCCAAACCAGGGGTGAGTAGATTCCTATTCTTCATAAACTACCCAAACTCAGGTATTCTGCTTTAGTAGCATGAAAAGGACTAAGCCACTGCCTAGACTTCAATATACTGTTTATGAGAGCAATTTATAGAAATGAGAGCTCTATGAATATTTGATAATGAATGAGTGACCACTGAGGAGTAGAAAGGACAGTGTTCTGTTTTGGAGAAATGAGTGAGGGAGCCTTCAGTCAGCTGCTTACAGTCAGGACAACTTATAGAAAAAAGCAACTTTTCTAAGAGTTCTAAAGAAGATCTGAAGGCTAGAAATCTAAGATCAGGAGGAGTGTTTGGCTCACAGTAGGTAGAGCATGCCCAGAGAAGAGAAAATAAAGATGGGGGAGCAGTAGAGGTGATAATTTGGGAAGCAAGTTAGAATGAGCAAGGACTTTGGAAGCAGGAAGTTTGGATCCCCAGCCTACAATATACCAGCTGTACAAGTCTGGCCAAATGATATAGCCTTTTTGAAATTTTCTTCTATGATAGGAAGACAGTGACTCTCATTTTGTCATGTTGGTTGCAGGAGGCAGTATGTACAGTGCTCTTCGCCATTGGCTGTTGAGTGTTCAGGGTTCATAGAAGGCCCCATAGAAGCTTGCCAATAGAAGAAAGAGGGAAAGGGAGCAGGGAGGGAAGAACAGTTTGTACTGGCCAGGAGTACTCCAGGCATTTGAGTTCATGGCAGCAGTTCCAATAGAGATTATTTTGAAACACTGAACTAATGTGATCTTTACAATTTCACTGTTTTAAAACTTTGTCCTCTTTCCCATAGAAATTTAGGTCCCTCGATGTTAGAGACAGGGTTGTATGACCTTGGTGACTCCTATACCTAGTAGTCCATACACATTCCTGGCATTAAGAAATGTGGAGTGGGGATAGAGGGAAGAGCCCCAAGGTCAATATAAGCATTCAAGATTCGCTATAAAGAAATGTGAGTATGAACTTAGGAATCACAGTGATATGTTAGCAGTGATGGGAAGGAAATTGAATATGAGACTTCTCTGGCTACCTAGATGGGGGAAAGGGTCAGAATTCTGTAATTCTTAGGCTATATGAAAGGAAGAAGGAGCCTGTACCTGACTGAAGTGTTTTTTTTTTTTTTTAATCTTAGACAGGAAGACTACATGGTGACACTAACTTTTGATTAGAACAGAGATTAGACAAGCAGTATTCCTGGGAGTAAATGTCACCAGTTTATTCTCCATTGTATTTAATTTGAGCAAGTGGCCATTTATCCATTCTGGATATGCAGGGTCTGTACATTACAACTACAGAAGTATTTCAGGAATGTGGTAAGCATGGGTGCAGTGTTGCTCTTTGAGGAAGTTTATCGTTTCACTGAAATTCAAGTAATGAAAATGTGTTTACAGCCTATTTAGAATCTGGCAAGAAGTTCAATACTTGCAATCATAGTAGTTATTATTAGACATTCTTAAACACTGGGTTAAACACTTTGTAAATATTATCTGTAATCCTCAAACTACATCATAAAGTGAGCATTATGATGTCCACATTGTAGAGGAGAAACCCAAGATTAAGGAATTTGCCTATGGATGCACAAATAGGAGGGAAGAGACATAAAGTGAACCTGATTTGTCTGCTACAGAAGCTTGTGCCCTATCACCCACACCCAATGTCATGCCTAGGAGTTCGGCATCAGTCTTTGCCAACACATTGCTTTGTGATTTTATTAGAAATTCATTTTATGTCATATGCTCCTCATCTTTCAGAGGTAGAGGAAAGGACTTCCAATAACAAGAGCAGAAGAACTAGTCCAGATAAAAGTAATCTCTTTGATTCTTCAGTAATAATTTGCCTAATATAGTAATAAGGTAGCTATACATTCACCCTTTTGGATTGTGATACTGATGATCCATAAAACACAAAGCTTATCTAGGAACAGTAATGTAGAGGTCTTGGGTTGGAAATAGCTTTCAGGATCAAAGGAAAGTTCTATCAGGGCGATACAATGTCCACAAGGTCCTTCAGTGCCACCTCATTACTGAGTTGATTGGTCACAGTATCAGCCAGGGGTCTTAGGCTCCAAGAAGAAAGATAAGCTGAGGTGTGCAGTACACTAGGGTCTCCTGAAGCAGAAGCTCTTTGCTTTGCTCCGGCACTACCATGGCCTCCTACTTCAAGAGCTGTTTCTGTTGAGTGAATTCAGTCACACTCAACCAAAACATATCACTTAGGATGCATTAAAAGTCAAAGGAATGGAAGGAACTCAGGGACAATTGGCAGCTGCTATGAAAGTCTCCCTCCATACTTTTTGAATAGTTCTTTGTACTTACAATAGCATATGCCAACACATAAATCTTGTGACTCAACACCAAAATAATTTTGTAGAGTGTAGATGAGTGAGAATTGAACTCTTCATGGCAAAGCCACATAGCTTTGAAGGTCTATAAATAATTTTATTTTTTTTTAGACAGGGTTTCTCTTTGTAGTTTAGGCTTGCCCTGAGCTCACTATGTAGCCCAGCCAAGCCACAAACTCACAGCAATTCTCCTGCCTCTGCCTCCTGAGTGCTGGGATTATAGACATGAGCCATCATGCCTGGCATTGTGGTGTGTGGTACTGATTGCTATTTGGGTATGAGTCACCATGGCTGGCACTGTGGTATGTGGTTACTAGGGATTGAACTCAGGACTTTGCACTTGCAATGAAGGTGCCAGAACCACTAAGCTAAATCCCCACCCCCTAGAAATAAATTATTAATAATAGATGATCTGTGAGGAGGCTATGAATATGGCATTGACCAAGTGAAGGGAGCTGAGAGTTGACCTTTAGTCTATACAGATTAATAAAGGGTTCTGAAATCTCATGGCATGCCCATGGGAATCTGGAGATAAGGGTCTCTTTTGTCTTCCAGCACAGTGTAAAGCAGTGTTATTAAGATAATCATTTTTTTTTTTTTTTGCTTTTTGAGACAGGGTCTTGGCTTTGTAGTTCAGGCTGGCCCTGAGCTCACTATGGTGCCCAGGCAAGCCACCGCGAACTCAGCA
>PVIC010007888.1:0-49639 GCA_004025085.1 Thryonomys swinderianus | reverse complement strand
GAGGCCTTCACCCCCGTCTGCTTTCAGGGAGCCAAGGACCCTCCCCCACCGGAAGTGCCCCGACCTGGCTGGCTTCTGGGGAAGGAGCCACTGGTGCCCGTGACTCATGCGCTGTGGGTGCTTGTGGTGTGAAAGGTGGTTTTTCATGCCTGAGACACTGGAGGAAGAGGGAAGGGGACGTGTCTGGGTGGGCTGGGGAAGTACCAAGGAGAAGTAGCTACTCCGAACGCCTGGTGAGATCTCAGGCTACGGTCCGACACAGGACAGACGGGCTGGAGGAAGAAGCCGTGGCACCACGCTGGGCACTGGAGAGCACCTGGACTCAGCCCTAGGAGAGGCGCCCACTGCCCGAGCCACACGGGCTCTGCTCTGTGCCAGGGCTGCATCCGGGCCAGCTCAGAAATGGGGCGTCTTCACACAAACCAGCCCAACACTAACCTTTGCTTTTCCAAGAATTTCCCAGAGAACTGGAGGCCTGGGAGACAGGCCTGCCTCACTTCCCGCCCAGCAGAGGTGGCCCACGGAGGTCCATTCCCGTGGCCCTTCCAGCCTCACGCTCTGTCCCAGAGATGCCAAATCCAGGGAGGGAGGCGAGTCTTTGGGTGAGAGCAGAGACTCCAGGACGATGGGGCACCCGACTCTGGCCCGGGGCTGACAGAGGGCGGCTGGCATGGAGCCTGGGCGGAGCCTGCACAGGGGACAGCAGGGCGGCCTGGCAAGCTGGTGCGGAGACCACAGCTCCCGCGCTGCCCCTCCTCACGCCTGCTGTCTCCATCACACAAGGCGGGAGCTGAGCTGCCGGCGCTGGGCCCAGGGCTCACAGCAGGGACACGGCCTGCGCTCTCGGGAGGCGGGGCTCCCGCTGCTGCTACAGGAGCTCGCCCTGGTCCGCTTCGGCCCTGACACTCGTCCAGGGGACAGCGAGGAAAGGCCGGCGGTTATGTCCGGTGGTTACTCAATAACAAGGAGATGGAGCCACAGTAAAGAGGACACAAATTTAGGACAGAGGAATGGAGGCAGTGGAAGGGGCGGACCACCCGAGCCTATGTGCCCGGCATCGTGTGCCCACCAGAGACACAGGACAAGCCTGCCAGCCCACTGCCCTGCTCGCAGGGCCGGGGAGTCACTGTGGCTTCTACCTGCGTGTCTCACACAGAAAACAAGTGCAGCCGGAAGTGGCCGTCCTGAGGGCGCCACATCGGACCCTGGAACCCAGAGAGCTTCCGGTGCCTCTTAAGCAGGCCGTGCCCTTTGGTCCCTTCACATCCTCTTGTGAGCAGTCATTGCACCTTCTCTGCCTCGCTGGCTCTGGACCTGGTTTCTTTCATTTCTTTACAAGGATCCTCTGTCAGGTCCCTCGGTCAGAAGGATTTCCAACCCAATCCTCGAGACAGAGAAAGCACGCCTGTCATCCCCATACTCCGGAGGCAGAGGCAGGAGGATTGCTGAGTTCCAGGCTTGCCTGGGCTACAGAGAGAGCTCAGGGCCAGCCTGAACTACAAAGCGAGACCCTGTCTCCAAAAGCAAAAACAAAACAAACAAAAAAAATGGAGAAAACAAAGACCTCTCACAGCTCAGAACCTCCCAGGCGCGACTCACGCTCTTGTGACCGAACAGGAAGAGACGGATGAAGGCCCAGCAGTGCTCAGGGCGGCCTCGGCGGTGTGGGGGACGGACTCCCGAGCCGCGCTGGCGCCCGAGGCTGCCCCAGAAGCGCAGGGCCTGGACGCAGCCGGGCGAGCTGAGGTGGGGCCACCGGCCTCCCAGTGCGCGGGGGCCTCAGGGCCGTGGGTGCCGGCCGGGCGGGCGGGTAGTGAGGAGGACGCCGGCCGCGAGGCGCAGCAAGAAAAGCCGGCTCGGAGCCGCTGGGGACTGAGCCTCGGGCCGCGGGGCCGGCCCCTCGGGGATGCCGTCCTGGAAGGGGAGCGCACCGGCCACATCGGTCCTGGAGCGCAGAGCAGGAGCCCCGGCCCGGACGGCGGCGCCATGGCTCCGGCTTCCTCCCCGCCCGCCAACAGTTTTGATACTTGTCTAGACCGCATGAGGGACAGCGGGCAGCCCCAAGGTGGCCGGGCTGGCGGCAGCTGGAAGGGAGCACAACCTACACGGGCCTGGCTTCCGGCACCGACCCCGTCGCGGCACTTGCACGAGCCTCGGTTTCCCCTCTCGGTCTGTGCAAAGCCAAAATGACGCGCCAGCGCGCGCAGCCCGTATCACCGCAGGACTTCCGGTGGCTTGGTTCACTTTGTGGCGCCCGATGGCTTCCAAAGACAGGGAGGCGGCCCTTCCCCGGCCCGCAGTCTGGAAGGCCACGGCAGGGCGGCGTCGGAGGGACGGACGGCAGGAGCTGTGGGGCGGAGCCGCGCCTGTGTCTCAGCAGCTCAGACGGACGCCCCTGAAATGCAGCGCAGGCCACAGCTCTCCCAAAACGGCCAGACTTTCACTGCCAACGTGGGAAGATTCCCTTACGTGTTAAGTTTACAAAGCAAAGTGCAGAGAAATACATAGAACTGGCCACGTGTGTATCTAGAGAGGGAAAAATGAGGCGTGCGCTGCTTCTGTAAGCCACGGCTCGGGGCGCCCGGGTTCCGCAAGGGGACGTTCCGGAGAGAAAGCTGCCGGCTCGGGTCACAGGGACAGGGCCCTGGGCCTTCCGACGTCTACGGCCCCGGAACGCCGCCCTCGAGGCAAAGACTCACACTGGAAGGTGGCTTCCTTAGCCTTTCTCTTTGCTCCAGCCACCGAAAACCTCGGTACACAGACACCGGGCCGCGTCTTTGTCTCGCCACCAGCCCGACGCTGGCCTGGCCCGCAGCCCCTGGGACTCCCGCGCCGCCCAGGGCCGCCCTGCCCCGCCGCCCGCGCACGCACCCGGGCCTGCCCGCGCCCGGAGCCCGAGACCTGGGCTCCTCCACACCGCGACGAAGCAGCTGCTTTAATGTTCAGGTCTTTCTGTGGGGCGAGAAATAGCTACAGCTGCTTATCAATGGGTTATAATATCTTCAGTTGTAAACTTAGAATTTCTTCCCTAGACTACTCAAGTACTTTTCAAATATCTGCAGTTTAAAATTATATATTCAAATGGATGCACCTTGAGACCATACTCATAAGTGAAATAAATAGGACACAGATGTATAAACACTGTATTGTTTCTCTAGTGTTAGAATCCGAAGGTATAACTGAGGTCCAGAATGTATGGCAGGTACTGTGAAGCAGAAAGAAAAAGGGGGAAGGGAAGCTGGGGAGAGGAGTGACAGGGAAAGCAAAGGGAAAGAAAAAATTGGATGGTAAAAAGGAAAAACCAAAAACAAAGCTTATGTATACAGGGAAGGTGGGAGGCTGAAGGCAGGGAAGGGGAATGGGGAAAAATAAGAATCAAAATATATCATGGGCTGGAGATTTAGCTCAGTGGTTCTGACACCTGCCTAGCAAGCGCAAGGTCCCTGGTTCGATCCCCGGTAACCACGTACAACAATACCAGGCATGACGACTCACACCCACCAGCAATCAGTACCACACACCACAGTGCTGGGCATGGCACCTCATGCCTGTCATCCCAGCACACAGGAGGCAGAGGCAGGAGGATTGCTGAGTTCAAGGCTTGCCTGGGCTATACACAGTGAGCTCAGGGCCATCCTAAACTACAAAGTGAGACCCTGTCTCAAAAAAAGAAAAGAAAGAGGCAGAGACAGGAGGATTGCTGAGTTCGCAGCGGCTTGCCTGGGCACCATAGTGAGCTCAGGGCCAGCCTGAACTACAAAGCAAGACCCTGTCTCCAAAAAGCAAAAAAAAAAAAAAAAAAAAAAAAAAAATCATATATAGGTACAAATTCTCAATAAGGAATGTCATCATAATGTATTCCTAAATTATCCTAATGTATCCCATAAATTATCTTTGACTAAATGTTCCTCTAACCCAAAATTGTATAACAGATTAAACCCTCTCAACTTAAATACTGTTTATAATCATGTTCTTTTAATTCAAAGTTACCCCCAAAAAATCAAAAGAAACAAATCCTCCCAAATATTTAAACACTATGAGAAACTTAATTATTAAATTATCTTAACGTTTTAAAACTACAGTCACAAGTTTAATGCATCCAATTTCTTAAGTTCTTTAAACACCTTCATAAGCACTTAAACAACTTGGGAAAACCTACTACATTAAAATCTATGCACTTGATAAAGCAATGCTCCTCTGCATTTTCAGAGTCAAATCAAACATAAATTTAGTTAATTCAACAACTAATCATCTTCAATATTTCAAGTCAAATTAAGCAAATACTCCTAAGTGTTTCAGACGACTTAAGCAGTTATACATATTTGGTATTCATATATTCAAATTCACTTTAAACAGTATAATTGTGACAAAATGTATGCATTGTATAAATAGGTAACACACAAAATCACTAATAAAGAGACCAGAGCACACATCTGTCTAAAGACAATCAATCCAAGTTTCCACAGTATGTGAAGGTACAAACCAATGTCTGTCAGGGAGGTAGAGATTTGAGGATTGGAGACCAAATCCAAGCCTGATAGAAGGAATCATGGGTGTCTTCCTGGAGGACTCAGGGCACCTTAGCGATTGTCAGGCTGGGCCTCCTACAGCTGGGTTCCTCTGTCGTGGCCATGAGGCTGAATCCTCCTACACCAGGTTCTGTTGCCATGATGACAAGACAGGCCCTCCTACACCGGGTTCTCTTGCCATAGCAATAAGACTGATCCCGCCTACACTGGCTTCTGTTGCCATGACAATAAGGCTGGGCCCTCCTACAGCCAGTTCTATAGCCATGGCCACAAGGCTGACCCATGACCACAAGGCACATCGCACCAGCTTTCAGCCATCTCTGCATTTCACAGCGAAGTGCATCGTGGTCCAATGGCTGCTCTTCCAATCCTTACCATAACCATTCTCCAATTTTTATTGCCTGTTCTCAACCAAGGACTTCTAGACTCACCATGCGAGTCTCTGCAGAGCGGAAGTCAGCCCCTTCCAGAAGGAGCAGACACCACCGTCTGCTGACAGTCAAGGAAGGTGGCAGGAAAAGAGGCCAAATGCCTCGGAGTTTCAGCCCGATCGTCTGAAAAGCCTGCACTGTGATCACCTGAGCGGGGAAGTCCCCCATGACGGCACCGTCACAGATAGGAGGCCACTGTCCTCCTCCTCCGGGAAGTAGCAAGTCCAAAAAAGGAAGATGGGTGGTATTGTTCGGTGTGAACACATCAGGTCATTAACTCAGCGGAGAGACTGTATCAATACGACGCAGAGGGAGGGGGAAGGAGAGGCTCTAAGTGGCTTCGACCTAAAGAAAGGAATGTAGCGACTGCACAGGAGCGGCCACGGTGCTTCTAGGAGAAAGGTGTTCGCAGCTGCGGGCCGGGAGACAAGCGGGTGGTTCCAGGGACTCGCGCAGGTGAGAGCTCAGACGTTCGCGGGTGGCTGACACAGGTGTGCACCGATGCACAAGTGATAAGCAGGTAGTGTGACACGGACACAGCTGTCTGCCCCTCATCGCCCCCCTCCACTGTGCACCTGGATAATGGCACGTGAGGCCGGGAAACTTTACAAGGAAAAGAGACTTACTTCCCGACAGTTCTGGGGGACCCAGGGCTGTGACTGGCAGTGACCTTCCTGCTAGAAAAGTCCCAAGACAGCGCGGGCCGTCAGGTACTAACAGACGGGGAACGAGAATGTGGGTCTGTCCTGTTCTGTCCCTTTCTCCCCTCATTTGTTCTTGTTGTTTTTGGAGGTGCTAGGGATTAAACCCAGGGCTGGCCCGTGGGAAGCCAGCGCTTGCCCCTGAGCTATATCGCCCGCTCTGCCTCTTCCATAAACCCCCCCCCGTGGGGCCCTTATCAAACCCCAGGCCCCTCCCAAGAGCACTGCCTCCAAACACCAAATCCAGTTAAATTCCCGCCGTCTTGATGCTGCCCGACGGGAGGGAAATGTCAGCACGTGTCTCTTGGGGACCGCTTGCGGCACTGCGGTTTCCGGCCGCCACCGGAAGGAAGGGCCTGGAGCCGCAGCAGCTTCCGGCCGCCACCGGAAGGAAGGGCCTGGAGCCGCCGCAGCTTCCGGCCGTCACCGGAAGGAAGGGCCTGGAGCCGAGCTGGGAGCGCTCGCGGAGTGGCGGGTCTCTACGGGAGCCGGGAGGCAGCTGTTCCGCCCAGAGGCGGCAGGCGTGGCCCAGATAGAGGCCGTGAGGAGGGTCCACGCCGTCTCTGCCGGGCCTGGGGTCCCAGAAACCGCGTTGACTCGGCTTCGTTCCTCCTCACGGTGGCAGGCCGCGTGGGCTTGGAGGCTCTCCGTTCCCCCGGCCCGCTTGCCGTCCAGATCTACTCGGAGCCTGCACGGTTCCCGCTTCCGCCCTCCGCCACGACGCCCGGCTGTAAAGCTGCGCGGCCCAGGCCGCCCTGGGGACGGTTCCCGAGGAGTCGGTCCCCGCCCTGGAGAGCAGGGAGCCGTCGGCCTCGGCCCGCGTGCAGGACCCGGCGCCCGACGCCGCGCGGCCCGAGGCGGCGCCAGCCATGTGTTCTTCAATGGGAGGGAGCCAGCCGCCTGCCCCGCGCCCGCCCGGTGACACGGGCACTGCCCCCTGCCGGCAGCCTGGACGCCGAGCCTCTTCCACACACGCAAGCACCCGCCTCACCGGGCCCTCTGCCCACGCCAGCGCCCACGCCGGGGAGAGAGCCGGGAAGCAGGGTCTCTGCGGGCCGCCGCGGCTCCGCACCATCCAGCAGCGTCCTCCGGGGAGCCGTGGGCGGCGGTGGACACAGCTCGTGGTCACCCGCGGGGCAGATGAAGGCCGCGGAGGTGCGCGCACCGCAAGTAACGTGCGGCTGAGCCCGAGGCCGTGCGAGGCTCCGGTTTCCGACGTGGGGAAGCGTGTGCGTGCTCGGCTGGGAGCGAAGGGAAGGTTCGCGAGAGCCGGCGCGCTGTGGCTGCTGCCAGCCACCCCGCTGTGGGCGCGGGGCGGAGCTCACCGGCTCCATCTCGGCCCAGGCGGGGTCCACACGACATTTATGATCCTTTTCCACGATGTTTAAATTTGCTTTGCACCATCTGTTGTTTTAATAGAGACAATAAAGCTATTTGGGAACCAGAGGATAATGTTTTATACAAGGTAGAGATGTGTTTTCAGTATTAAGCGCACATATCTGGAAATCTCTGCATATCCATCTGTACCTGCGTGTATTTGACCCAGCATATCTGTGACTTCACTTCCATGGATTCAGCCAACGATCAAAAACACCAAGAGGAAAATTATAACTGTGCTGAACATGTACAGACCATCTTTTCTTGTTATTTTTTCCTAAACACTATATATAATGACTGTTCCCATAATACTTCATCATATGCGGTACTAGCAGTAACACAGACATGATTTAAATACGTGGGACATGTGCACAGGTAACATGTACATGACTCACTGTCTTCTATAAGCATGTGGGCATCTGCCATTTTAGGGTCCATGTAGGGGGCCTCAAAATGATGCCCCCCAAAAATCATTTTTAAAAAATGACACCCCATAGCTGCAGAGCAGAGACGCAGGAATGGGGAATAAAATCTCACCAACAAATCCCACTAAGCTTCCTTCCCAGGGGTGCTCTGGGACCCAAGGAGCTGCACTGGGCTGTGAGCCTTTCAGAGACCCTCCAGTGTTGCTGATCTGCTCAGCAGCACAGCTGGTCACCCCGTGGTGGTCACCTCCTGGCCTAAGGAGCCTTTGGTGAGCAGAGGTGAATCCAGGGAGACTGAGCTATATCTCCAGTCCTTTTTGTTCTTTTGCCAAGGTGCCAGACTGGAGTGGTATCAGAGTGGACCTCAGAGCCTCCCGGTCAAGCTAGAGTTGGTAGTGGGCACTGAGAAGTTAAGATATGCTAAGGAAGGCCGGAGATTTAGCTCAGTGGTTCCGGCACCTGCCTCGCAAGAGCAAGGTCCTGAGTTCGATCCCCAGTAACCACATACAATGCTGGGCGTGGTGACTCACGCCCACCAACCATCAATACCACATACCACAGTGCTGGGCGTGGTGGCTCACGTCTGTAATCCCAGCACTCCGGAGGCAGAAACTGGAGGATTGCTGAGTTCGAGGCTTGCCTGAGTTACATAGTGAGCTCAGGGCCAGCCTGAACTACAAAGAGACCCTGTCTCAAAAAAAAAAAAAAAAAAGATATGCTAAGGAGAATGTTTATTTATTACAGGAGGGTCCAGGGTTGATTCTAAAGAACCCTGAGCACGATCCGCGAGGCTCTGTACCCTCCTGGTGATGGCACCCCACCCTCCACCCACTTACCTTTGGTTGACCACAGACTGTCCGCTCACAGCCTGAGATGTAGCTCAGTCTCCCTGGGCTCAGCCCCCGGTCACCCCTGCCCACCAAAGGCTCCTCAGGCCAGGAGGTGACCACCACGGGGTGACCGGCTGTGCTGCTGAGCAGATCAGCAACACCGGAGAGTCTTTGAAGGCCTCGCAGCCCCCCAGTGCTGCTCCTCGGGTCCCAGAACACCCCTGGAAGGAGGCTGAGTGGGATCTGTTGGTCATCACCAATGCCGATGTCTCTCAGACCCACCTCCCTCTGTCTCCAGCACCCCCACCCTGGCTTGGGCCATGAACCCTGCTTCCACTTCTTGGTGATGGCCAAGTGGACACGAGGGCTCCCCCCCTTCTATGCCCTCATCTAACTCAAGGGCATCTGCCAAACTGGACCCCACACGAGTCCATCTTCTGGGTTCCCGGGGTCAGGACTGCCCAACAAGGCTTTCAAGAGGTGCAACTTGCCCTGACACACTGGGAAAAATATGTTGCCATCTACTCCTTGACAGATGACAGTATCTAGACTATATAAAGCACCCAAAAAAATTAGAGCCCCAAAATAAAAGACTCAATGAAAAATGGACCACTGAAGTTAACGGACACTTCCCAGAAGAACAAACAGTAAATACATGAAAAATGCTGGACACTGGGGGCCGCTAGAGAAACACAGGACAACAACGCCGGGATTCTACCGGCCGTCACAAGGAGTCAAAGCATGGCGAGTGCCGGCGAGGCCGCGAGGGCAAGGAACCCTTCTGCACGCCGGCGGCGATGTAACTGGTCCGGCCCTCAGGCGAGCAGCACAGAGTGTTCAGGAATCTAAAATCAGAAGCAGAAATCCCATCGGACCCGGCGCTCCCCTCTAGGCGTCTTCCCGAAAGAGTTAAAGGCAGCAGCGCAGGAGGGGCCTGTGCGCACCAGGACCGCTCACGACGGCTGCGTCTCGGCAGCGGCCACGCGCCCGCAGCGGAGGGACGGACGGGAGAAGCGACGTCTTTACCCACCACGGGGCAGCGCTGCCGCACACGGCGAGCTTCCGTCCTGCGTGGGCACACGGACGCACCTTGAGACGAAGTGTTGAGGGGCCGGACTGAGGCAGCCCAGGCTGACCGGGGCACGGTTTCCTCGCACCACGGAGCAAAAATAAAGATGGGCAACAGGAAGTAGGGAGCTGGATCTCGTGTAAAGGGGAGAGGGGTCCAGAGACGGAGGGAGAGAGGCTGGGCAGGGCATGGGGCGGTCAGCGCGCGCCAGCTCCCCACAAGGACTAGGGTCACCGTGTGCTACAACATGGACCAATAGAAAACAAAAACCGAAAATCAGAATTTTCCGGAAGAGCGCAGCCCCCGACGGGATCTGCAGCGCAGGCCCCTCGTCCTCCTGCCCTAGCTGTCTGCCCTGTGAAGCCTCCGCCGCTGCCACGTCCTCCTCACGCGGTCCTGGGTCAGGAGAGCACGGCTCAGCCCCGGGGACTCGGGCAGCGCCAGCTCAGCGCCGTCTCCCCGGCCCGGCGGGCGCTTCTCCCCAGGGGCCTGGATTCTGTGCCGGGTCAAGCTTTCGCTGCGTGTGAGAAAACGCTCCTGTGCCAGCCTTCTGCCCGAGGCTGCGCCGGCCTGATCAGCGGGCCGACCGGCAGGTCGGGGGAGGAGGAGGGAGGAGGGGAGGCCGGGAGCCACACGGCCCCTCTGGCCAGGGCATCCTAGCGGGAGCGGCCCCTCCGCAGGGCTGGTCTGTGGCCCACGCCTGGAGGGAAGCTCCCCTCCGGCCAGGGATCAGGAGCGCGGGGGAGGGCCAGGCTCCAGGGAGGGCGAGCGGGAGCGGGGCCTCTGCTGCCTCAGCGTCCAGCGCCTCCCTCTGAGCCCCGAGGAAGGACTCCGAGGGGATCCGCGCTTGAGGCTCAAAAAGGCGATGCCAGTGCCCTGACCCTCACCCGCAGAGCCCGCGCGGTCTGTGGCTCCAGACTTCAGGACCCTGCCTGCACCAGCTCTGCCATCCAGGCTCCTCTCCCCTGTGGCTGTCAAATCCCCAAAAGCATGAAAACACTCAAGCAGTCCCTTCCCTGAGGGCCACTGCTTGAAGTCCCACTCACTTTCTAACTTCCAAATGCCCCTTCGGGAGGGCCCAGTGGCTCACGCCTGTAGTCCCAGCTCTTGGGAGGCTGAGGCAGGAGGATGGCAGCTAATCCAAGGCCAGCCTGGGCTATATAGTGAGTTTGGGACCAGTCTGAACTACAAACCAAGGTCCTGTCTCAAAAAAAAAAAAAAAGGAAATCTCTTTGGTTCCTAATCTTGGGGTTTCTTTTCTACAGTTGGGAACTTCGCAGTATCCCTGAAATTACTTTGTGATTATCCTTTCTCTGTATTTCTGTGTTGGGGACCGGAAGGAGCTGCCCCTCCTGCTGAGTCTCGTACGCTGGTGCCCACGCCAGGCTGATGCCCAGAGGTAAGCCAGTCCGTGTGTTCAGGTTCCCTCCGGAGCCCTTCAGAGAGCGGCCTGGTGTATGCGATTCTTTCAGATCTGACCCAACTTGATTTCCTCTGGTAAACTCTTCTCTTTTGTTTAAGCTGACTCACTGAGTTCCTTAGATCTTCACTCCAGAGTCTGTATTAAGAATTTATTTGTATGTCACTTTAATAGATTTTTAAGATGTTTTGTAACTCTGCCTTTTAAAAACCTCATCTAGAACTGAGAATATTTGTTATAAAAATAAATTATCCCAAAGCATAATAAGGAATGGATAGAGATAAAATGCACTACCTACATGTACGAACAGAATTTTTTCTGAGCACAAAAATGAGTTAGTACATTACCTATACCCAAAGTAAAACAATATAGTCCATTTCTGTAGCACTTTAGACTTTATAATGTGTGTTAGTACTTTTCTCTCATTGCTGAGACAAAATACACGACACCCAAAGATAAAGGGAAAAGGTTTAATTGGCTTAGGGTTGGTAGATGGTTTTCAGCCCATAACTAGCTGGCTCCGAGGCTGGCGTGACAGACAGGGTCGCAGAGGAGAAAACCGGGGCGCACAGCAGCAAAGGTAGCAAGATTGGGGCCCACATTCTAGCACAGGCAGCAGGGGGCAGTCTAACCGGGTCTCTCTGCCCCTTCTGTCTCATTCAGACGCCCGGGATCAGGGCGGTGCCACAGTCGGGACTCAGGGTAGAGCCTCAGCAATCGCAGGCCCCGAGCCCAGCGCCACGCACGCCGGAGTCCACCACCTCTGACGCACCAAGACCCCCTCATCCACCGGACGCTTCGGGGGGCACCGGCACACAAAGCGCCAGTCACCTTCCCGGCAAATATCTGCTCCAGAAGCCTACGCAGGAGGCCACTGAGACGGTGGCTGCAACATCTCCCAACGCGTGAAGTACCGTTTTTCCTCTAGACATGATTCACTCAGTAGATCGCAGATATTTGGCTTTTACAGCCTTACGTAGGGATATTAAGCTTTTCATAAGCTTCACACCTTCGTCCGTTCTGCAGGCACAGAGAGCTCACGCTGAACTCAGTGCTGCAGACAACGTGCTTTCTTGTGTGAACACCCTTGTCGGACCGAGTGTCCCAAGCTGGGCCTCGAAAAGAAGCCCTGAGTGTCGCTCCCTCCCCACCCGCCGCTCTAACGCCCCACCCGCTCGCTGCGCAGCCCACTCTGGGCACGCGGAGGCCAAGAGCCTGCAGGCTGCCTCGGCAGGTACCAGATGGCCAGGAACCGTCTCCCGAAGTTTCATGTAATGTCCTGTGACTACCTCCCCCTTCATGCTGCAGGAGACCTGGGCCAAAGTCTGTGAGTGAGTGGGCCTAAGGGAGAGAAGTGAAACCCTAAAGATGGCAGACACGGGAAGCAGTGGCACATTCGCCCTGGAGAAATGACTGAGAAGACATCGCTGGGGGCTGCCGTGGGTGTATGCAAATCATATGTAAATTGACAGCCATATTATTAGAGCCCTCTCATTTTATACATTTGCGTGTGGGTCTTGTGGATACTCTCCTGGCATCTGGTGATAAAATTATTTTTTTTAATTTTTTTTTTTTTCTTTTTGGAGACAGGGTCTTGCTTTGTAGTTCAGGCTGGCCCTGAGCTCACTATGGTGCCCAGGCAAGCCGCCGCGAACTCAGCAATCCTCCTGTCTCTGCCTCCCAAGTGCTGGGATGACAGGCCTGAGCCACCACGCCCAGCATTATATGTGGTGACTGGGGATCGAACTCAGGTCCTTACGCTTGCGAGGCAGGCACCGGAACCACTGAGCTAACCCTCCAGCCCCTGGTGATAAAATTATTGACCGCTAACCTCATCTGCCCTCTCTGTATGATCGTGGGCGAAACAATTCCCCGTCCTTCCCCCTTGTGTCTCCTTTACACGTCAGAACCGAACGCAGAACCCCTGAGGTTCTTCTAGCTTCCCTGTACACCTGTGGTCTGGGGAGCAGAAGTTTCCTCAGACCTCAGTGTTTCTGCGAAAGTGGCCCCAGAATTGGGACGCTCTTAGAAAGTCCAAATCATAGTGAAGATATGGGCAGAAGAGCAGAGAACAGGGAAAAAAGTCATAGAAAAGAACCGTCTGCTCAGGAAAGGAGGAGAGAGCAAAAGAGAACCTCGCGCCGCTACCTACGGGCTCGGGCACAGAGCTGCAGGCCGCGCCGTCCGCCCAGGAGGGCACCGGCCCAGTGCTGCGTGTAGTAAGTTACCAAGGGCTTGAACCGCCGAGGTCAGAAAACTCCACCCAAACTATTGTCTCTGCCAAGCTCCTAACACCAGGAGCTGAGGTCTGGTTCTTACCTGGTGAGTCACTGCGAACGCTGAACCGCCCGCCGACACCCCGGCGAAGCCTCTGACGTCCCCTCCAGCGACACGGGGCTCCCGTGGAAGCTGAACCCCTGGGACTGTCAAGTGAGCCTGTCAAACCGCGGCCGGTATTCGCAGGGCCTCTTGCGCCCGCTCCCCACGGGCTTCCACCGTGTCTGCCATCCCTGCCCTCTCCAATGGGACTCTTGGTGGGTTGGTGTTGGGTCTTCCGTGCACATTCCCGACCTGGCCCATGCTTTGGTCTGACCCCTACCCGGGGTATCGCTGGTCGATTTTCCAACTTTCACTTTTTTCTTTTCATTTCCCAGAGTCATTCCCTCCTATTCATCAACCAAGAAATACTTACTGAGCACCACTGGGCATCCTGCTGTGTTTGGAATTGTGTGGAATATAGAACTTGTAAATACTTGTTCCCTGCCTTCCAAGGTGCCTAGAGTTTAGCTGGAAAGACAAAACTATCGCTTGTTTAATAACGTCCAAAATAAGTTTGTAACAGAACTAAACTGAAAATGCTGTCGGATTTCTGAAGAAAGAACTGCTTTCACTCAGGATGGCTGGAGAAAGGAAAGTCTGAGTCAGACATTTAAAGGTGGGGAAGATGAACCTTCCTCGGGAGAACGGAGGGCCTGGAGAGTCTGAGGAGCGGCCAGAAGACAGAAGCTACAGCGGGGTCTCCGTGCCAGCGTCCGGCGGGCCGGAGCGTCGGGCCGTCCCCAGCAGCTCGGGAGCAGGGGCTGCGGGGCCCACACGCAGGCCGCGGTGCAAACTGTCAGCCTCGCCTCCTCCGTGCTGGAGCCTGAGAGCCAGCAAGGGCAGAAGACAGGCAGTGGGGCCACCGCCCTCAGGGCTCACCTGAGCCGCCTCCACCCACAGCACGTCCCCAGGACGCAGAAGAGGGGAGGGGGCCGGCGAGACAGCAGGGCGGGGCTGCGGCGGTGGGGGCGCACCCCGAGACGGGCGGGAGGCAAAGCAGCCCCACCGCGGCCGCGGCCTGACGGTTTCAGCACCCCGGGCGTGGACAGCGCCCGCCCCGCTCCGGCCCCGCCCCGCCCCGCTCCGGCCCCGCCCCGCGGCCTCTCGTCCCAGTTTGGCTTCGGGGCGCCTTTGCTCTTCTTGCCAGTGACCATCCCCACGGCTGCTTAGCAGTCCCCAGGGGCGGCTCTAACGGAGACCCCTGCACTTAGCAACCCAGACAAAGCACTTCTACTGAAATGGAATCAAACGGATCACTCCTTTTTGGTCTTTGTTTCCAGGAATAAATATACATTCAGCAGGGTGGGAGATTTAACTCGTGGTTCCCGCACCTGCCTAGCAAGTGTACGGTCCCTAGTTCAATCTCTGGTACCACATACAACATAATGGGCATGGTGACTCATGCCCACCAGCAATTAGTACCGCGTACCAAACTGCCAGGCCTGGTGGCTGTCATCCCAGCACTTGGAAAGCAGAGGCAGGAGGATTGCTGACTTCAAAGGCTTGCCTGGGCTATGTAGTAAGCTCCGAGCCGATCTGAAATACAAAGCGAGACCCTGGCTCAAAAAGGGGGGGGGGGCAGAGGGTTAGCTCAGTGGTACTCATTTAAAATGTAGAAGAAAAGAATAAAATCTTGGGACTTGTAGCAACAGGCACGAACACGGAGGACACGTGTTAGGCGGAAGCAGCAGACAGCACGCGAGCTCACTCACACGGGAAGCACAAGCAGCCGATGCCGCGGGGTGGAGAGCGAGACAGCGGCCGCCGGACGGCGGAGAGGAAGCGGGAGGCCCGGGGGCCGCCGTCAAGGGTAAATCCAGTCCGGGAGGAGGGATCCAGAGGCCTCTCCACAGCACAGAGAGGGAGCAAAGATGCGCCCTCGGAAACGCGGGGTGCATGTTCAGGGTTCTCTCCACGGAAGTGGGAGTTAGGGAAGATAGTGCACTGCAACAAATGCATGTACTTTTTTTTTTTTCTTTTCTGAGACAGGGTCTCGCTTTGTAGTGCAGCCTGGCTCTGAGCTCACTATGTAGCCCAGGCAAGCCTTGAACTCAGCGATCCTCCTGCCTCTGCCTACCGAGTGCTGGGATGACAGACTTGAGCCACCAAGCCCGGCATTTATGGTGTGTGGTACTGATTGCGGTGGGCATGAGCCACCACACCCGGTACTGTTGTATGTGGTTACCGGGGATCAAACCAGGGACCTTGTGCTTGCGAGGAAGGCGCTGGAACCATTGAGCCAAATCTCCAGCCCTTTTATCAGTCAATTCACTTGAAACTGTAAGAGGTTCTCAAGACAATTTATGTCACCCAACCGAGAAACAAGTGAATCAACTTTCACATACATAATACCTAGAACCCCACACAGTAACACACAGCTAAAATGAATGAATCCTAACTATCCTCACATCCTGGGGTGGTCTCCAAAACATCCTATTGGAGGCAAAAGAGCAAATCGCAACACAATATGTATGGTTGGGGCTGAATCCATTCGGCCACTTTCCAGCTCTGTACCTTAGAAAATTTATCGAATTTATCTGTGCCTCTTGCTTCTCACCTGTGAAACTAGAATGGTGAGCGCGAGCAGCACTGGCGTGGGGAGGGTTAATGCACTTAACATACATAAAATCCCCACCACGGCGCTTGTCACAAATAAATGTTCGTTAGTGGTATTATTTATGGAGTCATATCTGTGGAAAAATACAGGAATACAGACTCATCAGAAAAAAATATTGTAAATTTAGAAGAAAGTGGGGAGAGGACAGTGATATGCCCTGTCACTGTCATCTGAGGTGGATCACAGGCCCAGCCAAGGATTATTTAGGGTTGTCCTCACTGGACTGTTTTTGGCAAGTCTCAGACTTAATGAAGTTGTTTATTACAGATTTTTGTCCAGTAGAGATGCAAATAATTTCTGCCCTGCAGAAAAAATATCCCTAAAGTCAGATTTATTGTCAGGTAACAAGAACCACCTGGTTTTCAAATCCGGCAGTCTTATTCCTAATTCCCCTGATCAACTTTCCTGTGAATACCCACCACCGCAAAAGCTTTTGGAATCTGACTAAATGTCTTTCTCATTTTCTCATCGAAAAGTAGAATAAACTCCATGACGTGTTTCTTTTGATTTGCACGATCCACCTTTCAATTCTTTTGTACTGTGCTTTCTCAGACTAAAGGATTCGTGCCACATTTATGACAACAGTTGTCTCTAGGGAAGGAGAGGGTGGGTTGGAGCAGAACGGGAATTTCAGGAACCCAGAATGTGTTATTCACCCGATTTAAAACATGCACATGAGATGCCACCTCTGTAACGTATCCCTCAGCATGAATGTAACTGTGATGTACTGCAAGGTACACTCGTCAAAATTTATTTTAAATATAGACAAAAATAATATACATGTATGAAACTTATATAACAAAAAATACACATTTATTCAGTCCAGTGGTAGATACATGAGTATTAATTATATTAAATTGTGTTTCCAATTTTTTTTTTTTTGAGACAGGGTCTCGCTTTGTAGTTCAGGCTGACTCTGAGCTCACTATGGAGCCCAGGCAAACCTCGAACTCAGCAATCCTCCTGTCTCTGCCTCCCGAGTGCTGGGATGACAGGTGTGAGCCACCACGCCCGGCACTGTGGTATGTGGTATTGCTTGCCGGTGGGTGTGAGTCTCCACGCCCAGCATTGTATGTGGTTACCGGGGATCAAACTCAGGACCTTGCGCTTGCGAGGCAGGTGCCGGAACCACTGAGCTAACCCTCTGGTCTGGCAGATTATTTTAAAGCAATTCTCTCCCTTTCTTTCTTGTTTATAAACTGTGGAGTAGTACTCTGCTATGAACAAGGACAGACTCAAGTCATTCATAGGAAAATGTGCGAACTTTGAGACCATAATGCTGAGTTAAATAAATCAGAACTTAAATATCACTTGGCTTTGCTTATATGAGAAACCCAAACTACAAATAAATGGTAGAGAAAAATGAGAGGTGACAGGAAACGGGAGAGATCTTTTTCAAGAGGAAGAGGACCAAGCAGTGGCGGGAGGAAGCGGGCGGGGAGCAGGATGGAGAAGAACGCAGACACGCTCAGAGGAGTGCGATCGCTCTGACCGGCCAACGTGGGCCTGATACATTGTTTAACTTAAAATGCTTTTAAGTAATATTGAAAAGCAGTGCTCAGCGCCCTGGCATTGTCTCCTAAGTGTCCAAGTGTCTCCGGTGTTTCACGTGGTCACGGTGACGTCGCCGTGCTGCCCCGGCCCGGGCGCCCCAGCTCTGAGCGGCCCCTCGGCTCCGACAGCTTGTGACCCACAGGACCGGAACCGCCCGCTCTGGTGGGCTCCACTGAGGCGGCGGGACCGTCTCAGAGAGCTGCGAGTGCCCGGAGAAGGCCAGGAGGAGCTACTTGCGTGCGCACACGGGCACACGGGCACGCACACATGCCCCGGGGAGGAAAGCAGGGGTACCGGGCGCTGCTGGGGACACGCCCCGGCCTCTCCTTAGCCCGCTGGCACCTCCTGCAGTGCAGCTCAGCTTCATTTCTAAAACACCACTTCTCATTTGCCACAAGGAAACCGCTCGCCCGCTGGCCAGGCCCCCACCCTGAGGCGCAGCCTGTGACAAGGAAGACCCCCGCCTCGGCCCCGCGCATGCCACTCGCGGCCCCGTTTCTCCGCTTGGCGTTGGGGTCCACAGCAGACCCCGGGGTACAGCAGGAAGTTTCCCTGGGTTACGGAGCCAGGACCTGGGCAAACTGTCCCCAGGTCCCTGCAAGCTCCCAAGGGCTGAGGCGACCCTTTCGGCCGGGACCTCAGTCCAGGCAGAGGGCATGTCCCGGCGGCACCTGCTGAGCCTTGCCAGCCTCGCTCGGGACTCTTCCTGCCAGTCCCGAGTCAGACTCAACTTCCCCTCCACCCACCAACGCCCAGGCCGGTGCAGAGGGTGAGGGCTTTAGGGGCCCCAGCGCCCTCGGCCTCCAAAGAGCCCTGGGATGAAGGGGGCGGCGGTGGCTTTCTGCGGCCCGGCTGACCCCCGCATGCGCCCATCGCCCCGCCCGGGTGCCACGCCGTCACCTGGGCCGTGCACAGCATCGCCAGGTCTGCTGCACCCACCAGCCACAGCGGGGAGGGGGTCACGGACACGGGGGGGGGGCGGGACGGGGCGCAGCCGGGGGGAGGGCCGCCCGCCTTTCCTTCCCTTCCCGAACCGCCCCGCGGCCTGAGGCCGAGGCCGGGCCACCCGGGGGTCTGCGCTGCTTCCCCCGCTCCGCATCCGCACGGTTCTGTTCGCGGTGCGCCCTGCGGCAGGACGGAAGCGGCTGCCACCGGCACCTTTCTCTTCGGTCCTCACAGAAACCCCGGGGCCCTCCAGGCATCAGCCAGCGCCGCGCGAGGCTGAGGCAGGAGGATACCAAGTCCCAGCCCCGCCTGGGAAACCCGCAGACCTAGGGAGACTGTCTCAGAACAAAAAGCGCCAAGGGCTGGGGATGCGGCTCCGGGCGAGGCCCTGAGCCCGACCCAGGCCCAGCGAGGAGGACAGGGACGAGGGCGCCGAGGCTCCGAGGGGTCGAGCAGCGCCAGCTCCCTGCCGCTCCGCGCGCCCCAGGAAGGACTGGCTGGGCCCTCCCCCTCCCCCCTCCCCTCCCCCACCCCCACCGCCGGCCTCCTGGACCGGCCCAGTCCGGCGCTGGCAACCTCCCCGGTGAGCGCTGAGCGGCTCCCGCCAGCGAAGGCCGCCCGCTCCACTCTTGTTTCACAAGAACAGTTTTGTCCCTCAAAAAAAGTGTAAGACGTTTCGTCCCCAGCACCACGCCTTCTGCCGCGGCGGGCAGGGTCGCGTGTACTCTGAGAAACCCCTTCTCAGCTGTTCGTAACAACTGCAGTTGTTCGGAACATGGGAGTGAGTGTAGCTGTTCAGATACCGGCTGCCTGTTTGATATGCAACTTGAAACAGCCTCCGCCATCAACGTCGTTGTGCAGGTTTTAGAAAAACGCTGAGGGGAAAGCAAGTCTTGAAAATTCAAGGCTGGCAAAGGCTCCTCACTGCAAGCGCACCAGCGCAGCTGGCAGCTGGGGCAGGTTAGGCCGCTCGCCCGGGCGGCTGCAGACGCAGGGCCCAGCGAGCACAGCCGGGCCTCGCGGCCGGAGCTCACGGCGGGTACGAGGTGCGACCACAGGCGCACGAGCGTCTGCACCCCAAAAGGCACACGGCCGTTCCGGCTGACACACCCGCCCGGGGCCCTCTGCCCGCCTCCTGAGGGTCTTCGCTGACTGTCCCGGCGCTCGGCGTCCCACAGCCACCCCACATGCTCCCTCTTTTGGGTCCTTCGGACTCAGGCAAAGAGCCAGAAGTCGCCCGGGCCAGACCCAGGGGATAAGGCGGGTGAGGACGCGGCGTCCTGTCCTCCGAAGTCCTTTTCTGCTGGAGTTCACACGTCAACAAGACACGCACAAAAGAGGACCCCAGAGCTGCTTCAGAAAGTGGCGTGAACGGTGCCGTGTCTAAGGGGCTGTCCTGAAGGGGATACTCACGGCCATCTGCCTTCTACTGTAACACATTTTTTACACTTACACACACACCGTCACTTCTGATGGTTCCGGGAGGCCACGACCATCCTGGCAGAACATGAGTCCCGTCTCCTCTGGAGGCCTGCAGTGCCGTCTGGACCAGGGATGGGCGGGACACAGTCCTGGACCGTGGAGCGGCGGAGAAGGGGTTGGGAAGAAGGACTGAAACCCCGTTTCCCCCAGAGCGTGTCGGGAGCGCAGCCTGAAACCAGCGCGGGGCGTGACTTTGCCTCGCGTGGGAGCGCGGCCCACGGGCCTGGACTGCTCCCACCAGAGCGAACGAGAGCAGCAGCACTCCGTGGGCCTCAGACACACGTGGAGACCGGACAGGGCTAAGGCCCAGGACACGAAGACAGCGCAGACAGAGGCAGTGCCCGGGCACCCGCGCCTGACTCACGGGCTGCACATGCGGATCCTTGGCCTTGAACTCCGGGGCTGTGGGGAGCTTCGCAGGCGCGCAACCCCACGCCCAGCTCTGGGCAGGAGAGGCAGCAGCCAGAGGACGGCCCTGCAGGACCGCAGCTGACCGGCTCTCTGGAAGCCGCGGCCTCCAAACCGTAAGCCACGGCCTCCAAACCGGAAGCGCGTATGCCTGAGGGAACTGAGGGCTCCTCACTGGTGTGGAGCCCAAACCGCACCACACGGACCACGGCCCGGAACCTCAGCGTGTCTGTCTGCCCTTCCCTCGGGACCGCGCCTGCGGTGGAACCTGTCTCCTTCCTCAGCTCCCTCCTGCTTCTGGAAAGGGAGCCATGCGTCTGGCGCCTGCTCAGCCTCACCAGAAGGCCTCTCACTGGCCACACAGCTTCGCGGGACGCCACACCGAGACACGACTGGACAGCCAGTGTTGGAAAGCCAGAGGACTTCAGCAGCTGCCCAGAAACACCTGTGCCGTCTGAGGGAAATCTCTCAACAAAAGAGGGAGAATCTTTTCCAATTCACAGGTGATAGAATATGAAGCACATCTTTCACGACTTCTGTTGTGTGACTCCTGGCATAACTACGGGGCTGGGTGAACCGAATGGTATTGCTGTGACAAGACTCCCCACAGCCCTCTCTCCGCTTATCTGGCCGAGGTTTCCCGGAACTTACTGTCTCCAGGGAGGACATGCCGGAGCGCCCTGGTTCTCAGGCCCTTCTGGGCTGGGCAGAGCCGCCAGACCTACCCCCGGCAGTCAGTATCTTCCCCACACAAGCTCGTGGAGCGCCCGGCTGAAGACCACCCGGGCAGGAGCTCAGGACAGATCAGCCCTGCTGCACGCCGCGGAAAGCGTGACCCGGAGGAGCTGACGAGGCGTGGGCGGCCCAGAGAGCGGAGAACGGTCCGGGGCAGCAGGGCTGGAGCTAGGAAGCGGCGTCCTCGCCTCTGCCCAGAGCTCTCCCTGCCTCACCCTCTACCCGGGACCCCAGGTGGGAGAAGGTGCGGCTGTTCTGTGGTCCACGCTGACACCACAGACCCGCCACGGAGACCCACTTCACGTGAACTGACAGGTCCTCATAGGACTAATTTTCAAGGTGTGACCCAGACCACACACGAGGAAGGGACAGGGGACAGAAAAGAATGGCGAGGATGGAGGGAGAAGCGAGCCCAGGTGTCTCTGCTCCTTGAATTAACCAAGCAAAACAGCAAGCGGCTCTGGAATAGACACCCATGGACATCTCACTGCAAGAGAATTCTGTGGAGCTGTCTCATCAAAACCTCAGGATCAACAGGTGGCCGGAGATTTAGCTCAGTGGTTCCAGTGCCTCACAGGCACAAGGTCCTTGGTTCGATCCCCAGTAATCACATACACCAATACTGGGCGTGGTGACTCTCACCCACCAGCAATCAGTACCACACACTACAGATGCCTGGTGTGGTGATTCACGTCTATCATCCCAGCGCTCGGGAGGCAGAGGCAGGAGAATTGCTGAGTTCGAGACTTGCCTGGGCTACATAATGAGTTCAGGGCCAGCCTGAACTACAAAGCGAGACCCTGTCTCAAAAAAAAAAAAAAAAAAAAAAAAAAAAAAAAAAAAAAAAAAAAAAAAAAAAAAAAAAAAAAAAAAAACCTCAGGATCAATAGGGACCTCTCTTGGACATGTTTCCAAGAAGGTGGGTACACTGGCTCACAGTTCTCAAGGGTGTGGGTGTTACTGTGTGTGTGTCTGTGGTGGGGGAGAGAGGGGCAGGAGATTCGCTTGGACATTTACATTATGTAACATGCTGTGCTTTGGGAAATGATGAAGAACTTTTTTATATATCTGGTTTCAGTGTCTTTAAATACATATGTGAGGTGGTAAAGTATGTGCCTCAGAGAGCTACACACATGAAGAAGCTGAACTCAACGACCCAGCTCCTGCCTGAACACTGCACTGGAAATCGTGTGCTGAAATGAGCAAGGCCTACACTGCAAGGCCTTGTCTTCAGACCTACTGTAAGGAAATTATTCTTACCTAACAAACTAGTGTATCCCACCTCATGCCCAGAAACACAAGCTTGGAAATAATCTAAATGTTCAAGAGAGAAAAAGGACTCAATGATTTATCCTCTAAATGTATTATGATGCGGCCCTTAGCCATTATGTTTAAGAAGATTAGGCAAAAACAGGAAAAACAGCAGACAGAACACCCAGCATGCCCTTGTAACTGTGATAAAAATGAGTAGAAGGGTTATGGGCATGCAGCTCAGTGGTTCTACACCTGCCCAGCAAGTGCAAGGTCCTGAGTTTAATCCCCAGTACTGCAAAAGAAAAGAGTAGCAGAAAAACACACAAAAATACAAGCAATAAATGCTGGTGAGGATGCAGGGAGGAAGGAACCCTTCTCCACTGATGGTGGGATCGTAAACTTGTGCAACCATTGTGGAGATCAGTATGGAGATTTCTCAGAAAACTAGGATTAGAGGACCCATTTAATCCCGCTATTCTCCTGCTAGGAATATACTCAAAGGAATTAAAAGAGTCATATTGTAAAGACATATGTACACCCATGTTCATAGCAGCTCAGTCTGTGCTAGCCCAATCTTGGAAACAACCCAGATGCCCATCAACTGGAGACTGGATAAAGAAGATGTGGTTATTTTTTAATAAAATGAAATACCACTCTGCTGTAAAGAATAACAAGTTTCATTCATTTATGTGCAAATGGATACACCTTGAGGATACACTAATAAGTGAAATAAATAGAACCCAGGTATGTAAATACTGTATCTTTTCTGTGGTATGAGAACCTGTAGATGGAAATGAGTTCTAGAATGTATGATCGATTTTGTAAAGTAGGAAATATTCAAAGGGAATGTGGTGGGGGAATTTAATGAGGGGAAAGAATATGATTTGGAAAGAAGAAGAAATAGCATGTATATAAGGTGTGAGGGGTTATTGATGGGTAGGGATATAGATAAAAATGAGAATTAACTTCTGTCATAGACTGCTACAAATTCCCCAGTGTTGAGTGTGATTGTGAGCTGTATATAAAATGTACCAATAAAGAATTCAATTAAAACACACACACACACACACACAAGTGTAACAGTTCTATTAGAGTGGTGCCACAATAGGAACACATTCTTTTCCTTGTTCTCAAAACTTTGTAAATGAACATGTTTCATTCTGATACTTTATTCTAAAAAGGAGTGATTCTAAAAATCCTTTCCTGGAGCTGAATGTAAAAAGGTCTCACTTTGTTGTCTTCTATTCAGCAAATATTTATCCCATTCCTCGTGTTTTCTACATTCCTTTCATCTATAGATTTAGAACGTGCTACCGCTGTTGACCTAGGAAAATTAATCTCATTCACTCCTGAGGAAAAACACTTTCTTGGCCGTTACGTGCAAGACCATGGGAAGTGTGGACTATCGGGACGTGCCTCAGACACACGGCTCACACCTCGGTCCCAAACAAGCCCCCAAGACCGGTGACGTGACCACACACGTCTTCGTCCTTGCTGAGCCTGAGACACTCCGGTGAGGGATCTCAGCCGCCGTGGAGTGGTCCCTGGCCCTTGAGCTGGCGACCATGCTAACCCGACCCACGCCTCGCCGGCTCTGTTCGGGGACATGGAGGCTGCATAGAGTACTCCTGAGGGCCTTGGTGCCAGCCTGGCCCGAAGCCAGTCTGGGGCCCAGCGTTTCCGCAGAGGAGGCTGGAAACGCATAGGCTTTTGGGCCCCAAGAGAGAGAAAAGACATGAAATTCAGTAAATGGTAACTTTGCCGCCGGCAGTTGAAACCATGTTCTGCGAGGGGATGAGGGCCGTCGGGGGCAGGGACGTCCCGCCCACCGCGACTGCGCCCCCTGCGGCGGGCGTGCTGCCAGTATCTGTGCGACAAAGGAATGGACAGCTGCGGACGTGCTGGCTTCTCCTGGCACTCGGGACGCTCCCGCGCTGACCCGCGTGCCAGGCAGCTCTGAACTCCGCTGTCTGCAGCCCCTCCCCAGCCCTCACTTCGGGCTGGCACACTCGGAAGTAACTCAAAGCCCGGACAGTGAGGAGCCCACGCTGGGCCTCTTCCCTGGTCCTCAGCCTGCCCGGCACGCATGGCATCGCCCAGTCGGCCTGGGGCGGCGGGAAGGGCTGGCACCGCGCGTGGCTGCGGCCTCCTCATCGCGCGCTGCTGCCGCCAGCCGCCGGTGGCCCAGCCTGGGAAGAGCTGCCCGGCCCCACGGACACAGCAGGTCTCGCCAGGCAGTGAGCTGAGCAGACAGGCGCGGGCGTGGGTGGAAGCGGTCGCACCAGAGCCTGACCTCGTCCCGTCTGCCGCCGGGGAGGCAGGAGTCTGGGCTCCGTGCGAAGCGGCAGAGTCAGCTGGAAAAGGGTGGCTTTAGTCTCCCGCTCGCTGACACGCCTTCCCCTTCCTCCTGCTGCGCTCCGGCTGCTCCTGTTGTCCCTTCCCGACCGCTGCCCCTTCGGCAATGCCACCCTCGCCCGGCATCGAGCGTGCCCGAGACTCAGCTGTCCAAGCAGACGTCCCTGTGAGGGCAGCGGAGTTCCTTGCTGCGGCCGGGCACCGGCGTGCGTGCCAGGAGCTGCGGTCCTGCGTTTACTGATCAAGAAAAGGCCTCACAGAGCTCTCAGCTGCCCGCGAGTCCAGCCCCAGCTCGCGCACGGCCTCGCAGCTCACAGAGACTTACACGTCGGCCTCCCACTAAACAGGAAATACCGTCGGCGATCTGGGAAGTGACAGTTAAAATTCCAAGGTACACTTTTATACCCAACAAATCGGCAAAAGATAAAATCAGGTAATTCAAGCATTAGTAAAGTTGTCAAAGTGCAGCATGTAAAACTGAGCAGTTTCAACAAGAATTTAGCATCAAATTAAAAAGGTAAATGTGATGCCTGTAATCCCAGCGCCCTGTAAGGCTGAAGCAGGGGAGTTTCTGGTTCAAACCCACCTTGGGCAACTTAGAACGATTTGTTAAAAATAAATAAAGTTAAAAATAAATAAATAGATGAACAGGTGGATGGATAGATGGGTGGGTGGGTGGGTAGATAGATGGGTGAGTATGTGGATAGATGGATGAGAGGGTGGATGGATGGATGGACAAATAGGTGGATGGATAGATGGGATGCGAGGGGCGTTATGACTCAGTACAAAGGACCTGGGTTCAATCCTCAGTAGGATTAAAAAGAAAAAGTGAATATGTAGAGATGCTATGATCCAGCGGTTCAATTAGCAGGCTGGAGACCTAGAGAAAGCCCACATTTGCATTACAAAATATTACCAGAAATACTTAGAGCACCATTGTCTATCATAGCACCGATAATAAACAGAAACATCCATCAACAATGAACCTGGGTGAATAACTGGAAGTTTGTGTATAGACACTGAACAGCACAATCAAGCAAAGCCACGTGACAGGAAAACATGCCCGAAACATAAGCCTCAGCAGGGTGGGGCACACAGCCCGACTGCCCCCAGCTTTCCGTGTTCCTTGTGCCTCCGGCCAGGTCGCTGTCCGCAGCTGTCTGCCTCCCGCCACGCCTGCACACCGGCCTCGGGGTCCCCGGTGCAGCCCAGTCCCACGGACACCAGACCGAGGCGGCCCTGAGGCCCCGCAGAAGCCCAGAACGCTCCCCACCTGGGTGAACAGGCTCATCGCTCGGGTCTCCCGGACCGCTGTGTCCCGGGGAAGCGGCCTCCCATTCTCCCTCCAGGCTGTCCGCTCGGAGAGCCTCCCGGAAAGCACGTGGTCTGGAAGGCCAGCCCATGGTCCTGGTGTCACCAGTGGGCTGAGACCTTTGAAATTTACTCTTCAGAGAGGCATAGGGAGGGGCGTGTGTAACATCTAAAACTCTGCGGTTCAGGCCTGGGGTACTATATTTGCTGAAATGTGTGAGGCCCTAAATTCAATCCCTAGCACCATATCAAGTAAGTAAAACTCCCTGATTAAAACCCTAGTTTAGGCCAGGCATGGTGGCACACACCTCTAATCCCAGGCCACAGAGGCTAAGGAAGGAGGATCACTGTAAATATGAGGCCATCCTGGGCCACATAGCGAGACCCTTTCTCAAAAAAAAACTTTTTTTTAATTAAAAAAACAAATAAAATCTCAATTTGGTTTAGAAAAAAAATTTAAGGGCCGGAGGGTTAGCTCAGTGGTTCCGGCGCCTGCCTCGCAAGCGCAAGGACCTGAGTTCAATCCCCAGTAACCACATAGAATGCTGGGCGTGGAGACTCACGCCCACCAACCATCAACACCGCATACCACAATGCCGGACGTGGTGGCTCACGCCTGTCATCCCAGCACTCAGGAGGCAGAGACAGGAGGACTGCTGAGTTCGCGGCGGCTTGCCTGGGCACCATAGTGAGCTCAGGGCCAGCCTGAACTACAACGCGAGACCCTGTCTCAAAAAGCAAAAAAAAAAAAAGAAAAAAAATTTAAGGAAGCAAAATTAAACAATTATATAATACTTAGAATACATCCACAGATGGTAAAACTATTTTAAGTAAAGCAAGGAACAGCTCCCATGAAATTCAGGAAAATGCTAACTTGTCCTGGGAGGAAAAGAGGAGTTCAGGCGCAGCACGGCCTGTGACCCGGGCGGCGTGACCCACGGCCCTGGCAGCCAGCTGGGCAGCAGCGCAGAACCAGCTCCTCCTGCTTCTGGTCAGGGCCCACAGCAAAGGTGCCAGAAAGCTTTATTTCTCGATACCACAAGATTGCTGGCTGCACCAGCATTCTTTACGTGGGGTATGTTTTAGACATTTTCGTATGTGCAATAATATATATAAGCCCATAATAGCTTTGAACATAACCATGTTAGTAACTTTGATTTGTGACCCTCCTGCCTCAGCTTCCCGGAGTGCTGGGGTTGCAGGTGTGCACCAGCCTCACACCTAGCTCACAATGTTATTGGACAGGTAAAGACAAAGACGAATACCATAGAGAACGGAAACAGAGTGAGACGCACAGTCTGTAATTCAGTGCCTCGCTTCTGGACTGAGCCTTGCCCTGCGTGAGAAACAGGCTGACCCTGGCGAGTAGCGTCTTCCTGGTCACGCTGCGACTGCTCTGCACAACCTGGGATAAAAATACACAAACCGGGGGCCGGAGATTTAGCTCAGTGGTTCCGGCGCCTGCCTCACAAGCACAAGGTCCTGAGTTCGATGCCGGTAACCACATACAATGCTGGGCGTGGTGACTCACACCCACCAGCCATCAATACCACATACCACAGTGCCGGGCCTGTCATCCCAGCACTCGGGAGGCAGAGGCAGGAGGATTGCCAAGTTCCAGGCTTGCCTGGGCTACATAGTGAGCTTAGGAACAGCCTGAACTACAAAGTGAGACCCTGTCTCAAAAATACACAAACCGCCGGGAGCTTCGCTGGCTTGGTCATTTTTAGCCAAGACAAGAATATTCCAAATGGAGAGGATTACATTCAGACATTCCCTACATTACCTTCTTCTGTTTTAGGCTGGGTTAAAAAAATCAAATGCTTGAAATTTGAATTTTATACTTTGACATTTTATTTGGTGGGAGATTAAGAAGGAAAGAAAGAAGGGAAGAGATTCAATCTAGAAAGCTAGAAAAAAATTAGGTTCCAACCTGGTATAAAAGTTTAGTTTTGTTAGGCATGGTGGCTCCCGCCTGTCATCTCAGCACTCGGGAGGCTGAAGCAGGAGGGTCACCTCGAGTTCAAGGCCACCCTGGGCTACATAGTGAGTTTAGGGCAAGATTGAACTACTAAATGAGACCCTGTCTGAAAAAAGCAAAAACACTTTTAAAAAAAAAAAAGCATAATTTGATCCTACATCTGAATGTTAGGCACTGTGTATAAACCATTTAAAATATACCATCCTTGGGCTGGGGATTTAGCTCAGTGGTTCTGGCATCTGCCTGAAAAACTAAAAAATAAATGAATAAAAGGCTAAAATAAAATAAAATAGAACATCCTTTACATACTGAGAATCAAACTTTATTTTCTAATATAACCTTACAATTCAGTATCATTCCATTTATTTGAAATATTTGGTAAAGATTTGTTTGTTTTTGTTTTTAGAGACAGAGTCTTACGATGTAGTTCAAACTGGCTTTGAACTACACAGAGATCTTCCTGCCTCAGCCTGCTGAATGCTGGATGACAGACATGTATCACCAGGCCCAGCCCCAACTGTGTTGTTTGTTTGGTTAGTTTTTTTGAGACAGGGTCTCCTTTTGTAGTTCACGCTGGCCCTGAGCTCACTGTGTAGCCCAGGCTATCCTTGAACTCATGGCAATCCTCCTGCCTCTGCCTCCCGAGTGCTGGGATGATAGGCGTGAGCCACCACACCCAGCATTGTGGTCTGTGGTACTAAATGCTAGTGGGCGTGAGTCACCACGCCTGACACTGTGGTATGTGGTACCAGGGATCAAACTCAGGACCTCAGTTGCAAGGCAGACACGGGAACCACTGAGCTAAATCCCCAGCTCCCAATGTGTTTTTAAACTTTGAAATAGCTGTAGTAAATTGCTAAATTGCCCCAAATTGGCCTCCTGCTTGAGCCTCCCAGAGTGCTAGGATTCTAGGCATGTGCCACCACAGCCAGTTGAGAAAAAATTAATTTTAATGTTGCTGAGAAAAATCTGCCATTAGTGTCTATGCACATGACAGAGCAGGAGATTGTGTAACTGCGAGGATGTCTTTTCAGTGCTCTCAGAGATTCTGTAGAGGGGGGGTCAGGGATTTAGCTCAGTGGTTCCAGTGTCTGCCTGGCAAATGGAAGGTCCCGAGTTCAATTCCTGGTACCACACACCACAATGCCGGGCGTGGTGGCTCACGCCTGTCATCCCAGAAATTGGGAGACAGAGGAAGGAGGACGGTGGTGAGTTCGAGGCTTGCCTGGGCTGCACAGTGAGCTCAGGGTCAGCCCGAACTACAAAAGGAGACCCTGTCTCAAAAAAAAATGATTCTGTGGAGAGAAAAATATAGACGTGGATCACACTTCTGGGTGAAAGGAGTCTGTCCCAAGCGGATCCACTGCTGATGGCGTGCTGTGCTAGACCTTCCGCTGCCCAGTTCTCAGCTCTCTCGCCCCCACACGACCAGTGTACGCTCTTCCTCCCTCTCCAGGGCTCCCAGCGTGACAAGGTAGGAGGGCGGGGCCCCCTTCGTCTCCAAGTGCCACCAGACCATGGAGATCACCCTCGACTCCCCGCCCGGCTCGGCTGCGGTTCCTCTGCTCAGAGAACCGCTGGCGGGTGGAGCAGCCCCGGCTCGCCTCCGCCCCCGACAGCGTCGCCCTCCACCCGTGCCCAGGAGGCTCCTGCGCTTCCAGGTGGGGCTTGTGGCTGCTCAGCCACAGCTGTGGCCCTCCCCGCCTCCAGCCCGGCCACCCACGGGGAGGGCGTCCTCCAGCACCCCCCATAAGTGCCAGAAAGACGCCAGGCCCTGCTGACACACCACGGCACCGGGCAGCATCCCCATCCCAAAAGGAGGAAGGGCGGGTAAAAACTGTGGGCCAAAGCAAAACTAAAACTCCAGCAGCACCAACACTAAACCCCGTAATCCCGTCTAGCTCCACGGGGCTACTTTTTGGCAACAAAATGAACTCTAAAGGGCTTGGCGACCCCCGCCAGGGCACTGCTGGCGGTGCGGCCCTCACGGCCTCTCCGGGGCCCGCTCTGCTTCCTCTTCGTGGTTTTCTCACATGACCCACATTCCCGGCTCCTCTAAGCTCCTGGCATGCCCGCTGCACCCTCGGCTTCACATCCAGCCTCACACGGCGCCCTCTCGGCTGCACTGCCCGGCTCCCCTGCCACACGACTCTCGTGCGGTGCGTGGGGCTAAAGCACGGGTGACGCAGATAACGCCCAGGTCTGCCACCAGCTGGAGCAGAAGCTAGACCCTCTCATATCCCAGCAGCGGCACACACATGTGCACATGCACACACCCGCGTGCACAGAGCCATTTCTCCTTGTGACGTGCACCAGGCCCAGCACAGGGGTCCTGCCTGAAGGTTTGCCAAACACTTTACACCCCAAAGGAATGTTTATAAAACTTGGGAGAACGGAAAGCACTGGAGAGACTGACCCGACCTATCACAATTTCTTCCACGCTTGCGGAGGAGGCATGACTTGATGCTCCGGGTTATTGATGGTTCTAGCTTTTGAAGTTCAAAAGCTTTTTAATCAAAAAGGTTTTATCTCTGCCTGGAGTTTCCAAAACATATTTTAACCCTCAAAGGCCAGGGATTGACTTTTTTGGTATCTGTGCTCTGCTACAACCCCCTACCCGAGGGCCTGGTCACCAAAAGGTCAAGTTTGAATGAGGAAAAACACTGAGTAAAAGAAACTTATTGTCAGAAAAAAAAGAGTATATCAAAATAATATTCTACTATGCGTCATGGTGAAGACTCACACGTTTCCTCCCTTTCTGCGCAAACATTGACCGTACAGCATCCCATTCCTGCACCTCCGGCTTGGCTGTTTTCTTTTGTAATTCAACCCAGTTGGCACACTTGCTTAAAGTCAGTAAGCGTCAAACTGACTGTTTTTGGCAGAATAAATGATATTTTTCTTTGTCTCATTGTAAAATCATTAACATCAGTATTTTAGTTTCCATTCGTTTTCTGCTAACTTTATAAATAAGGGCAAATATGGGCCAGAGGGTTAGCTCAGTGGTTCCGGCACCTGCCTCGCAAGCGCAAGGTCCTGAGTTCGATCCCTGGTGACCACATATAATGCTGGGCGTGGAGACTCACGCCCACCAGCAATCAATACCACATACCACAGTGCCAGGCATGGTGGCTCACGCCTGTCATCCCAGCACTCGGGAGGCAGAGGCAGGAGGATTGCTGAGTTCGAGGCTTGCCTGGGCTCCATAGTGAGCTCAGAGCCAGCCTGAACTACAAAGCAAGACGCTGTCTCAAAAAAAAAAAAGGGGGGGCAAATATGCAAGAAGATAGCAGGTGCTTGCACGAACATTGCGTCCAAGATGGCGCAGTGCCAGCAGAGACTCTGGCGGAGCCCCTTGTCTCCAGAGTAGCCGAGGCCCAATTTGATCTGGAAAGGAAACTTAGAAGTATCAACATCTGATATGCAAAGCACAGAATTATGGGTGCTGGGGCACTGTCAGTGGTGAAGCATTTGATTAACTTTCTTTTCCCATCACCCATCTCTTAAACATAAATAATCACTGTCACTCTAGTTGTAAAATCTTTACAGAGGCACAATTCACATTCTCTCTGATTTGCCTCCTTAAGGAGTAAATTCAGTGACTTCTCATTATAGAGCTTGTGCAAAACAACTTTCTAGCATTTGCATTGCGCCCCTCAAAAACCCAACCCCCACCTTCCACCATCGCCCGGCTTTGCCAGTCACTGAAACACTGGCTCTCGACAGGGGTGCCAAGCACACGACTCTACAGGTCCGCTCGCGCACGCGGCTTGTGCCCGGCTTCTCTCAGCAGCGTTCCAGGGTGCCCGCAGGGCCGCGGGCCTGGACCCGTTCTCTGCACGCCGGGACCCCAGCCCGTCGGGTAGCGATCCCGTCCGTGCCCCACGCGGCCCTGGCAGCGCTGCTGGCGCCCCTCCGGCCACCGTGGACGAACACGGGCCCTCGCGTGGGCCTCTCCGGCCCTCCCGGGGCGCATCGGGAGGGGCTGCCGGCCCAGGAGAACTGTGCCGTGAACTCTCCGAGCGACTCCGCGCGAGGCTGTCTTCTGAGCACCCCCAACGGTCTCCCCAGCGAGCGCGGAGCGGCTCCCATCCCCCACAGCCTCCCTCACTCTCGGCCCCTTGACTTAGCGGCACGGAGTGGACGGGACACAGTGTCTCTCACCGTGGTTTTCAGCTTCGATAGTTCTATTAAACATCACAAGCACATTTTTGTGCACTTACTGGCCATCTTCTCTGACAAAACCATTCAGCTCTCGCCTCTATCATTAACTGGGTTATCTTTTCATTACTGAGTTTATGAGTCCTTTACATAATCCAGACATAAGTGATTGAACAAATACGATTGTCAAATATTTATCCGATTCAATAGTTTGTCATTGATTTTTTTGAAAATGTCCCTTTGAGGCCCCAAAGTTTTCCTTTTGATGAGTCTAGTTTATCTATTGATACGGACGGAATTGCCCCACCACCAAATCCGCACGTCAACGCTCTGAGCCCCGTCGAGTGGGATCCACACAGGCCCCTTCAGGGGATAACTAGCTTTAGCTGAAAAGTTGGTAAGAAGAGACATCAAGGGCCGGAGGGTTAGCTCAGTGGTTCCGGCGCCTGCCTCGCAAGCGCAAGGACCTGAGTTCAATCCACGGTAACCACATATAATGCTGGGTGTGGTGGCTCACGCCTGTCATCCCAGCACTCGGGAGGCAGAGACGGGAGGATTGCTGAGTCCGCGGCGGCTTGCCTGGGCACCATAGTGAGCTCATGGCCAGCCCGAACTACAACGCGAGACCCTGTCTCAAAAAGAAAAAAAAAAAAAAAGAAGAGATCAAAAATATAGTAAAATTTAAAAAGAAGAGACATACAATGCCGGGCGTGGTGGCTCACGCCTGTCACCCCAGCACTCGGGAGACAGAGACAGGAAGATTGCTGAGTTCGAGGCTTGCCTGGGCGCCACAGTGAGCTCAGGGCCAGCCGAACTACAAAGTGAGACCCTGTCTCAAAAAGCAAAAAAAAAAAAAAAGAAGAGATATAGGGGCTGGCGATTTAGCTCAAGTGGTACTGCGCCAACCTTGGACGCACAAGAGCCCAGGTTCCATTCCCGGCACCGCAGAAGAGAGGTGGGGGGGAATCAGTAAGCAAAGCTCTAGGTTCATTCCTTAGCACTGGAGAGTCAGGAACGAAGACCTAGCTCATGTGGGGATGGACGGTCTCCCTCCACCCCCATGTGTTTCTTGACCTGTGGACCTGTAAGTAAAAAAAAAAGTTTATTTCGATCTCACACCTTTCTTAATCACTGATTATAAAGAGATATCCTAAATTACAATATTATCATTTTATATTTGTTGAAACCCATAGAACACACTGATTTTTGCAGCAAATCTTAAAATAACTTTTTTGGATGATATACTTTCAGAGCTGACAGGTACTTGAATAGTACAATGCTCAAATGACTGATTTGGGTGTGATGGTACACACCTGTTATTCCAGTGCTCTGAGAGGCTGAGGCAGGAGGATCACAAATTCAAGCCCAACCTGGTCGGGGGATGTAGCTCAGTGCAAAGGCCCTGGGTTCAACACTCAACATGGCCAAAATCAGACCAAGCTAAATAGAATGATTGACTTACAGTGAGTAGCTTTGTTCATGTGCAGCTAGTTAAAGGACGAAACAGGACTAGTACCAAAGTGTTCCCCCTATGACAGAGGATAATCTAAATCAAAAGTGCCCATTGTTCAAACAGTAGCAAATTTCCAGGACCAACGCAAATGTATTAACTGGTGCGGGTGGAAGGGGCGTCTGACATGTGACTGCACCTTCGGAAGCTGGGATGGCTGGCAGTGTGCTGTATTAAGTTTTGATTTTATAAAGTTACCTAGGCTTTCACGCGAGGCTGGGGTGCTGTATTAAGTTTTGATTTTATAAAGTTACCTAGGCTTCCACGCGAGGCTGGGGTGCAATCCCCCCCCGCGGGGGGCACCCTGGCCGGTGCGGGCTCGGCCAGCAGAGGGCGCACTCCCTCCCTCGCTGTGGCCACCCCAGGCGCCGGGCGCCGCCCGGCCCCTGCCCCTGAAGGCTCCAGGCTGCCTCGGCGCGACCCAGGCTTGGGCGGGTGTGGGCCACAGGCAGAGGGCCAGAGGCAAGCGGAGCAACGGCCCCGTGGTCCCGCGCCACGGTCGGGTCCATGGTGCAGGACGCGCACCAAGGCCGGAGACGGGAGTTTCCCGGGAGACGCGGTGGCCGAGAAAGGAGAGCGGCCAACGAGAGACTGAACGCGGGAGCGGAGCGAGAAGAGGAGAGGGGAGGAAAGGGGAGGAGAGGCGGCTGGCACCAGCCCGGGCAGGAGCGGGGCGCCACGAGGGCCCCGGCCCGGTAGCCACCGGCCTAAAGCCCGGGGCGGGTCCGGGGAGGGCGGAACCCAGGCCCTTCACCCGCGACCCCACAGCCCGACGGACACTGCCCCGGCCTCGGGAAGGCGGAGCGCGGGCCGTGCGCGCAGTGCGCTCCGGAGTCGTCTCAGAACCTGAGCCGATGAGGACGCGGGACTAAGGACGGGCGTGCGGGCCGCGCACCTGTGACTCCAGCGCCCTGGGGCTCGGCCTGGCCACGTGGAGGCGGAGGGAGGCTCTGCCTCCGAATTGGAACAAAACGAAGTTAAAGGCGGGCCCGCGGCTCAGTCAGTCCTCGCTGCCGAAAGCAAAGGCTGACGCAGGGCGCGCTCCAAGCGCACCGCCCGGAGGAAACCCTTCCTGCCCCAGCGTGTCCGTGGTGCTGCGCCTGACCTGCCGGCAGCGTCCCCAAGAAAACGCTTCTGGAGCCGGAGAAGTGGTGCGGGGTGCCCGCCACACGCCAGCTCTGCCGGCAAACGGTTCCCAAGGCCCCGGCGCCCCTGCCCTGTCCCGCGGCCGCCAGCTCCAGCCCAGCCGGTTAGGAGACAGAAGCACACCGGAGCCTCCAGGGCCAGCGAGACCCACGCGCGGCCCCTGCCCTGTCCCCGGGCCAGACCCGCGAACTCGGGTGCCTGGCTGGAAGGAGGCGCCCGGCCGCCCCTCGGCCGCCGCCGGGCACCGCGCACCGTCCGCCTTCCACACGCCGGCCCGGCGCCGTGAGAGGAGACACTTCCGGGGCCCGTCTGCCCCGGGCCTGGGCACCGGAGTGCGCGAGGCTGCAACCAGCCTTCCGGCCGCCCCTGCTGGGCGGGTTCTGTAGCCCACAGACGGCGCAGCGTGCTGGCCGGAGCCACCTCGGCCGTTAGGCGGCACCGCGGCTCGCCCCTCGCTGCGGCTGCCGGCCCGGGAGCCTCGCTCCAGGACAGCCCGCGCCCGAGCGGGGCTGCTGCCCGAGAGCGCTGGGGCCTCGCGCCCCACCTCGGAAGCGGCGGCCCGGAGGCGGGCCTGGAGCTCAGTCGTGCCGCAGCCGGCGGCCGGGTGCGCCCCCGCGGGGCCGGCCTCTTCGCCCGCGGCTCCCTCCTCGGGCGCTTCCTCGGTCTCGCCGTCGCTTCCGCCGGTCGCCTGCCTGGGCTGCTCCCTGCAGAGGACCCGTTACGCCACCCTCCATCTCGGCTTCCAGCACCTCACCTCTGGTCCCCCGGGCGGGTGCCCTTGCCTGGCAGTCACCGGGCTTCTCACTTTTCTTCTGTCACTACCACGCGCTGAGCCGGGAGCGCGGGCTGCACCCCAGCCCTTCCGGGCCCAGCCGCCCGGGACCTCCCGGCCCTGGGACGCGGCCTGCGCATGCGCCGCGCCTGACCGGGCGCCCACACCGGAGCCGCAGGGCTTCGGCCCGGCCATTCTCTCCTATGACCTTTCCCTAAAACTATGAATGATGTACATTCTCTTTGATCTGCATCTCAACTTCTATTTATCCCACTTCTTTATTCTTTTTCTCATTCTAGGTAACTGGGGAACTTCCACTTTAGCCCCCGTTCAGCTTGTCTATCTCACCCACGCACCTCGCATTTCCCAAGTCTTCTCCCTCTAGGGCAGTAGTGGCGGCGAACCTCGGGCACGTGTGCTGTGTTCCTTCTCACTGCAGTCTCGACTGATGAGTTCTGGGTTGTAGTTAGGGCAACTGTCTCCAAAGTATTCACCATCACTGCCCTGGTTCTTCTGGGACTTTAAAATCTCATTTTCAAACTTGTTTTGGCCAAGCATAAAGTTATTTCGTGAGAGTCTGACAGCTGCCAACAGCTGCCTGTTTGTGCCATCTCACACATCGCCGTGTTTCTCTGTGAACCCGCATGCCTGGGCTCGGGTCTGCCTCCAGGAGCTACTTCTATCTGCACGGGAGCCGCACGGGCTGCTGGGACTCCCCCGGAGCCACGACGAGCCCAGCTCCACTGCGAACCTCCCCAGAGGCCCGGGTGGGGCTGCACATGCCTGAGCTCAGGGTGCGCAGGGAAGGCACTGTCTGTCCCCCGCCCCGCGGAGGCCTGCGCACCGTCACACAGAGGCGGGCTGCTGTGCGTGGGGACCCGCTCGGCCGACACCTCCTCTTCTCGGGGTCTACAGAAGCTTAAGGCCCATTAGTTGGGCAAGTCTTGCATATAAAAGCTGGCTCTAGCAGTTCAGGACTGGTTTTTGTCTTATTTCCAGGATCTTTCGAGCCTTCCTATAATCGGCAGTGCCCTCGCCTCCGTGGGAAGGGCTCCTCATCATCAGCACCCCGCCACACACACATGCCGTGCGCTCGCTCCTCTGCCTCTCAACTCCAGCAGACGCTGCAGCAAGAGCAGTGCGGAGCCGGAAAGAATCGAAGGCAAAGTGGCTGAGAGCCCCTGCCCCGACCACGGCTTTCCTCTCGGGCATAAACGCTGCCAGCGTCTGGACTCGAGTCTTTCGCCCTGGGGGCCCCGGAAAGGAGGACAGCAGGGCAGAAACCCCCACCCTCGGTGGGGCAGAGAGCTTGTCACTTCAACAGCGAGACACAGGCACCCCAGGGTGAGCGGGGAAAACCTTCCCAGTGCCCATCACAGCGGCCGGAGGCGTGCTTGCTCAGCCCCACGGCCAGCCGCCCGTAACCTCAGGCCACGCAAAGGAGAAAGGCACAGGGCGGGCCGTCACTTCCTCCATTCATGTCTGCCCGTACGCTGAGTGGCACGTTGGAAGGTCTCGTGCTCTACGCGTCACAGTAGACAACAGCAAGGTCCACTGTGTCGCCAGGCCGCTGTGTCCCAACTTCCATATGTCCTGGAGGAAATGGGTCCTTTGGGGCAGGCTCCGTGGCTTTGAACAGTGGGGACCAGCACGGCGGCCAGAGCGCCTCTGAGCCTCTGCTGCGCCAACGCTACGCACCATCCCAGGGAGCAGCCACAGCCCCCGGGCCCCACATGTCCAGCACACAACACTTTGCTCACCACGAGCCCACGTGGCTGTCTTCTCAGGCAGGTCACGTGGCCAGTGGCTCAGAAGTGAGCTAACTGGCCACACTCGGTGACTCACAAAATTCCAGATCCCCTGACCCTGGGGAACCAGTGTCAGGAAGGGAGCGGGCGCTGCGTGCGCTGTGTGAAGCAGGCCTTCCTCCAGCTCGGCAGGTACTCCTGGGCCGCACTCCCACAGCCCGGGATTCCTTCGCGCTTTCTCAGCTCTGTGACTCCATTTACCTCAGACATCAGACCGAAAATGAGAAGGGAGGGTCTTTCTTCTCTTGTTTGCAGGGCAAAGGGATACTTCAGCAAGGAGAAGTGACCAAGGGAGGTCACAGCGGGACGCGCTACCGCTGTCTCACAAACAGGCCCAGCAGGAGCACCCTGCGGCTGCCATTTGGTGGGCAGCCGTCGCCTTAACCACTGCCAGGAGAGCTCAGGCCCTACATGATGTGGGGGCCGCGGGCAAATCTCAACAGAACCCAAGTGACTCCTAGGGCTGGCGAGGAAGGGGCACCGGCAGGAGGCCGCGGACATGTTACTGGCTCAGTGAGGAGCGGAGGCCTGCCCTCGCACAGGCCCTTCTGCTCAGCACTCACGGTGGACAAGGCTCGGCGGCGTCCAGGCCTCTGCTTGCCGCACTGCCCTCACCACATGAGTCTCACCGACTGCCACCCGCGAGAAGGGACCTCGGTGTCGTTCAGTACTCTAAACTTCACCTCTGCCACAGGAGATGAAAACGAACTGACCAGTCCAGGGCTGGCTGTGCAGAGGGCCAAGGCCCGCCCCCGCTCAGTGCCGCGGCACCTGAGGGTAACGGGCACAGCAGCTGCGGACAGCGCAGCAGGCTTTTCCACACAGGTCAGTCTCAAGGGCAGGCGGCTCCCACACTTCCGTGAACAGCAAACGCCGCACTTCTCGGCTTCATGCGAAGGCTACAGGTGTCAGACACACATCCAGCTGACAGAAGAGGCACAGCTCTGTGCTGAGTTTCCACGCCTCTCAAGCCCAGGGGTTTCAAACCTAAATCTCAGTTAAAATGAAACGCGATCGTAACATTAACCTATAGACGTAGGTGCCCCAAAATAAGTCCCTTCCTGGAGACCATAATCCTTGGCACTGAGGAAAGACAACCTCCAGTGAGCCCTGTGCGTTTCCGTGAGACAGCCCACTGCACACGCCCTGGGCGGCAGTCCTGAGCCGGGATCCGCAGGGGACTTTCAGGCCCACAGGCGCACAGCCTGGAAATGGCAGCCGGGCTGGCAGCTTGTCAGGCTCCCGCCAGGAGGGCGTCAGGCCTGCGGGGGCTGTGTCCCACGTGAGCCCTGTCAGAACATCTGTGAGAATCGGGGTGAAGGACGCCGTCCCTTCTCTACACTCCAGCTCCCGGGATTATCCCTAAATCGACAGTGAGCTCGCAACGCTCCACTTTGGCCGTACCGGATTTCTAAGAATCTTCCAAGGGGAAAGAAAAATGTTTCACATAAAACTAAAAAGAGCGTTGCTTGCTAAGAGTGGGGCCTGAGCTCGAAATCAGTCCAGTGCTGCAAGCACTTCCGGCTGTCGGTGAGGAAGGGACCAGGCCGGACGGGGAAGCAGCTCCAAGTGAACAAAGGACACAGACCTCCCACGTACACACTTTAAAAACTTTATTTATATAAAAAACTCATTTTGTTTTAAAAGCATTAACAAGAGAGAAAGAAATAGCAGACATGTGGCGCAGAAGACACGCCCCAAGTAGTGTCCAGGGGGAAGGCAGGATTTTTGGTTCTCTGGAGTTGAATGTTTAGTGTTTTGTAAATGAAAATGGGAAAACGGAAACAGTCAAAGGTCCCCGAAGCCCATGGCTATTCTAGTACCCACAGCCCACGGAGTAAAGAGCACCAGGAAGAGCGGAGGACGGGAGAACCACGCGCCCAAGCACCCACGCGCGGAGCCAGGTCCGGATGAGGCCAGGTCCCCTGTGCAGTGAGCTCTGAGGTCACGGGCAGCAAAAGGCTCCTTTCAGCCAAGAAGGCGGACAGGGGAGAGGGGGTGAGCAGGACTGCAGCGCCGGCAAGGACTGGGGCACACTTCCCTCTGCCCGCGGCCTCAGCACAGCAAGCACAGGGAGGGAGACGGGTCCAGCTGCACCGACACAGCCTCCGGTTACAGAGAGAAGACAGAGACAATGATCAGCTCGGGCAGTAGCGGGTCCCTCCGGCCAACCTGCTAAGTACAGAGTGAGAAGGCCTGGGCGGGGCGTGTCCCAAGCACCCTTCCCAGCGATGGCACACGCCGGGCCGCAGGCGTTGGGCCACAGCCTCCGTCCCCTGCAGCCGCACGAGACCCCCGGGCGACAGGAGGAGGAGCTGCGCCCTCCGGAGAGGCAGAGGCTCACTGTCACCTCTCCTCCTTTCTGCTGCTGAAGCCAAGAGTGGTAAGAAAGCAACGAAACATCTGAACTCACAAAACCAAGAGAAATGAGACCGCGGAGGCAGAGAAAGGCACATGGAAGGGTGGGAGGAGATGCACCCAGGCCGAAGGCACAGAGAGGAGGCAAAGCCGGGCGATCGCCACCTCAGAAGGGGGCAGGAGTTATGTACACCAAGTCCTGCATTTGCCAACTGATCCAGGGAGCAGGCGGGGACGGCTCAAGGGCAGGAACGGAGGACGAGGCGGGGCAGCCGGCTTGGAAGCTCCCGCCAGTGGCCGACTGACCGCTCCCGCAGGACCCTTCCACCTCCTCCAGGAGCTCCCTCTTCTTCCCGAAGGACATCTTTTGCTCCTTCTCCACCAGTCTTCCTCGACGCTCTGCTCTTGACACAGCCTCTGGCAGATGGCGTGGCCAAGGCGGCAGACTCCATGCAGGTGGAGAGGAGCTCAGGAAGCCTCACCGAGGGCCAGCGCAGCTAGGGCTGGCGGGAGGCTCAGCCAAGAGATGAGTCTGTGGTCCTTGTGGTCCCTGCCTCGAGATGAAGAGGCCAGGTTTCCAGTCCCAGGCCCAGGAGACGTTCCGTTCAAGGGCCCTTGCCAGGCGGAATGTGCCAATGTTAACAGCCTTCTTGCTCCAAAACAGCCACTGGAATAAGGAAGAATTCACACTTCCCTTTCTCCAGAAGAAAATAAAAAGTCCCTTCCCACCAGGAAAAATCATCTCGATTAAGAATCATCAGTGTAGCAGATTGCTGGACACTGCCACACAGCACAGCCTCCAATGAGGACTGCCACCCTCCCTCCACAGGGCCAGCTCGGGGAGCCGGCCCGGGGACCCTCTGCAGCAGCTCCTCAGAGGTGTGCACCCCGGCCAGGCTCCTCGGCAGAAACCCGAGGGACTGAGCGGGGAGGGGCGGACAGTTCAACTGCACTGCAAGGAAGCTGGAGTCGATGGAATGAAGGCAGCAGCCACGAGGGGCTGTGAGGGCAGGAGGCGGCCTGGCAGTCGGCACAATAGTCCAGCGAAGAAAGGAAAAAATCATCAGTCCAGTTCACCACCAAAAATAAAAGTACATATATTATAACCCCAGATGGAGCGAAATAGTGGTGCTAAATCTTCTGCTGCGGGAAAGAGAGAAAGAGGCCGTTAACAGGGCTGGGAGTCAGGGGGCGGGGAAGACACAGGGGCAAATCTGGAGGAGACGGCAGCGCAGAGCGGAGAAGCACACCCCACGGCGCGGCCCGGCCTCTCAGAGGAACAATCACAGAAGCAGAGCCCCGGCCCACAGAGCTGAGACCCGCGTCTCCTGATCAGAGGGTGATCGGCGGCAGCTGGCACGCGGGCTCCTGCCCAGCCAGTCTGCAAGTGGCCGGAGGACATACCATGGAGGGGTAGGACACCGGGTCCCCCTCCTCATCCAAAACCAACACATCCAGCTCCTCCTGCAGAGACTCCTGCCCCTCGTCCTGCTGTGAACACACGCAGGGTTAGTGAGAACAGAGAAAGAGCCGGCGACTGAGAATTCCAGCACTGGGACAGTCAACGCACAGGTGAAGATAAGACGGGCCAACATTCCCCAGCAGGCAGGTTCCAGAGGGCGGCGGCTGGGAACAGGCCCACTAGTGTCGGTCGCGCCGGCAACGCGTCTGTACACTTCCTTCCCTGACATGACCGATGCGGCTCAACAGCCCAAGAAACCCCACACGGAGTCGAAACCTCTCGTTTTTCCTGGAAACCCTACCACAAAGATCCTGTCTTTCTCCCTGCATTATCCCTATTTCACACAACACACAGGCCTCAAAACAGAAGCAGCCTTCGGTGGGCCTCGGCATACAAAACAGACTTACCATCAAAGGTGCTCCCTTCAGAGGCTCCATGTCCCCCAGGTCCCCGCTCCGGTCCAGTGTCCGGCTGTGCTCCCTCTCGCTCAGTGTAGAGTAGTTGTTATCTGTGAACACAGCACAGAGACACAGCGGCCCCTAAATGCCCAGCACGCCAAGTGCTAAGGGTGAGCTGGCACCTCTGCTGGGCTGAGCTCTGCCAAGGGCTCCAGAAAGGCATAAAGTCTGACGGTCCTGGGCTTCACAGCAACTTGAAAACAGCAGGAGGGCACAGAGTAAAGCCCCAGAGCCGGCGGAGGCAGCGAGGCAGACCGAAGAGGCCGGTCTCTGGGGCCTAAGAGAAGAGCCGTGTGTGCCGCAGGGGAAGGGGGCCTGACAAGGAAAGCAGAACTAGAGTTAAGCCTCTGGGGAGAAGCGGATTTTAAAAAGCAAATGGGAAGGACAGCCAGACAGAAAGAGGAGAGAGAAGAGACAGAACAGGAGACAGAGCACAGCAGAGGCGGGAGAGCACCTGGGGAACACCGCGGGGAGCAAGCAGGGTGGGCTCTCGGGAGACCCCGGCTCTGCCCTGTGTCCCGCGGACCCTTCTCTGTGGAAAGGGGCACCGTGGCGGGCGGCAAAGGCTGAGCAGGGCTCCTCATCAGGGACGGGCTCGTCCAGCCCCGGCAGGCGGAGCGCAGTACCTACCTAATGACTTGGTGTTTGATCCCATACTGCTCATTTGAATTTCTTCCCGGTCAGGTTTCTTATCTACATGAAGTCAGAAAGTTCTTCGGGTCAAAAAGCAGCTCTTCGAAATCGACACACAGCACCAAGCGCTCTCGGGTCCGTCCGCCTGCCCCTCCGTGCTCCACGTGCACCTACTATGCGCCCGGCACCCACGCACACTCCCCAGCGGTGACGGGTGACAAAGCCCCGGCGCAGCGAGCTCCCTCCCTGCAGGGTGCACAGCTCCGGGCCGGGGCTCCTCACGGCACAGGACTCGAGGCGTCCTTTCGGCTCAGGTCTGAGCAGTGGGCTGGGGACGCTGCTTGGGTTCCACCCCCAACGTGGCCATTAAAAAAGACTGTGGGGATCAAAGAGCTTTCACTGCTGAGTCACGCATTAGTATTTAGTATTTACTGTACTGAGAAGTATTAAATGTCAGATATGTTTTAAAAATAAATTTACTACACATGCTAGTAATTTCTTGGTTTTGCCTTTGCTTTTCCTGTTGCTTACTGAATCTGGGCACCACCATGCCCAGATTCCTAATATTTTAAACACAAAACATTGTCCCTGATTTAGCCTGTAACTTTAAACTCTGGCTTAATCAAAGAAGGCTGGATTCCCACATCAGACCCGGCACTCGGGCTGCTGTCGTGTGTTACTACAGCCAGTGAACGGCAAAGAAAATCGAGCCTTTAAGGTCACCGGACACGGATGCTACACACATTACGCAAATGCTCAACACGCAGCCGCCGTCCCCTCCCGCCCTTTGCATGGAGCCAAGGGTCAGACCCAGGGCCTCCCTCAGGCTGGGCAAGGGCTGCCACTGAGCTACATTCTCAGTCCCAGTAGTACTTTTTCTTTTCTGTAGTACTGAGGACCGAACCCAAGGTCTTCACACCAAGTTGTGCCCCAAATCTTTTCATTTTTTATTTCCAGATATTATCCTGCTAAATTATCCCCCTAGGACTCAAACGTGTGATCCCCCGATTCGGTCTCGCTGAGTGTTGGGATCACATGCCGGCACCACCCCGAGAGGCTCTTAAAGGTGAGCCATACGTGAACTATGAAACCAAACAATCTCTTTGTAACATGTTAAATTAAAGTCCACCGCTTTCTCCTGTCTTTAGAATGCATCATCACGCAGGTGTGATTGTGACATATCACAGCATCGGTCCAGTGCAAAATACCACCGCACTCAGGCTGCAGGGGCACACACCTGTGATTCCAGCACACTTGGGAGGCTGAGGCAGGACTACTTAGAAGGCAAGGCCAGCTGAAACTACATACCAAGACTCTGTCTCAAAAACTAAACCACCAGGAAATAATGGTTAAACTCAGAAGAAAGTAAACAAAACACTAGAGTCCACTGAAGTCTGTAGATGTCCCAGACAGTAACACATTTCGTAATTTCAGGGAGGGGTTTAACTCAGAACCTCGTGCCTGCCAGGCGGGGCCATGCTGTGGAGCTGCGTTCCCAGCCCTCCCTTCCCACGGCGCACTCCCAAACCCCACGGTCACTGGTGTCCCTGCTGACGCCAACGCAACGCCGCACTCCTGGGCAGTCGGCAGCTCACAGGCGGATGCAGTCTCCCAGCCTGACCTTCACTCGGAGGCCAGGGCACAGCACACTGTCAGTCACTCTGCGTGAAGCGACAGCTCCCTGCATTCATTTTCTCACTGTACCCAAGTGCTCATTCATCACCTTAGTGTTTGGCACCCGTGGAGACAGAACCCAGGCCCTCACGCTGAGCAGCACCTGCCCTCTGTACGACAGGACCTCGCGAAGCTGCTAAGGTGCTCAGCCTGGGCCCAAATTTGCAACCTCCCGTCTCAGCCTCCCCGAGTGTTGGGTAAAAGACAAGGCACCATGACCAGCTCCCGAGTTCACTGCTGAGGAAATGCCACCCAAACCCGCTGTCTGCACACCGACAGTCTGTCCTCTGGTCACTTCCCACCAGGGAGGTGCTCGGTGGGCAGCCCCGCGGGACCGCTGTCCCTCGCACACCCGCCGCCTCCGCGTGAGGCGCTCGGTGAGCACCTCTCCTCAGCAAGTGTGCAGGATGCACACGCACAGCCCCCGGCCCCAGCTCCTCCCAGCCCTGGGCGGCCGCTGCCCCACCCACAGCACGCAACACGGGCGCAGGCCGGCCGGGCGCAGGCCGCAGCGCTCAGGAGGAAAGGGAACACGCACTCCTCAGCCAAGTGTGGGCTCGCAGCCAAAGGTCTTAAAGCACTACCACTGGTTAACACTGGATATCACAAATAGCTGATTTTGTTACCTTTCTAGTTGTTCGTACTTTCTAATTTTAACAGGAAACACACTAATTGGTTAAAGGAAGAATGAAAAAAGAGGGAGCCAGGACCCATGTTCCAGCAGAGGACCACACGGGGAACCGCTTGCTTGGCTCCCGGCCCACAGCCACCCAGAGAGGTGCTCATGAAGAGCACAGCCCGCACCCCGCTTCCCAGCCACCGGGGGGGGGGGGGGCACAGCCTGGGTGCCTACCTAGCTTCTGGGTTCGGTCAATGAGGGGCAGCGTGGCGTCGTCATAGGAGTGGCCGCTCTGGCTCCTCGTGGCGCTGCTGAGGTTCACCTGGAGGCAGACGGCGAGGGCCGTCAGTGGCCGGGACCCGCCGCACAGCTCCTAGCCCCGCTCCCACCCCACAGCAGCCCAACTCCCAGCAGAAGCCCCGGGCTGCACTTCGCAGCACCAGTCTGGAGAACAGGCAGAGCCAAAGTGCACAGCGGGCCACAGGGCCACAGACGTGCTCTTGGGGAGGCACAGTCCGCAAGGCATGCCAGGGGGCACCAGGAGCCACGGGTGCCCCTGCCCTCGCTCGCCCTGACCGGAGACTTGGGTGCTGAGAGAACAGAAGGAACCAAGGACAGAACATCATCCTGGCATGGTGATCTGATGCCAGAGCTGGAAAAGCAGGCCGGGTGCCCGTCGGGACAGCACCTGGAAGTCCGACTTCTTCCACCCCTCTTTCTCCAGTGGTTTCCTCAGCTCCTTGTACCCCCAGATTGTCTGCAACACCAGAGCTGCTGCTCGAACTTCTTTTTCTGATCGATTCCTTTTGAGAAAAAGAAACACAAGACAGGTGGATAGAAGACTAGAAAAGCAGCTTGGAACCTCTACCCTCTAACAATGCCCCCGGGCCTGATGGGGTTGCTTGGGAGGCTGATGCAGAAAGATCGCACCTTAGGAAGACTCTGTAAAAGTTTAAAGCAGTGGGCTGGGGATGTAGCTCAGTGGCACCGCGCTTACCTGGCAATATAAGATCCTGAGTTCAATCCCCAGTACCAGAAAAAAGTTTAAAGCAACAGGGCCGGAGGGTTAGCTCAGTGGTTCCGGCGCCTGCCTCGCAAGCCCAAGGTCCTGAGTTCGATCCCCGGTAACCACATAGAATGCTGGGCGTGGAAACACGCCCACCAACAATCGACACCACATACCACAGTGCGGGACGTGGTGGCTCACGCCTGTCATCCCAGCACTCGGGAGGCAGAGACAGGAGGATCGCTGAGTTCACGGCGGCTTGCCTGGGCACCATAGTGAGCTCAGGGCCAGCCTGAACTACAAAGTGAGACCCTGTCTCCAAAAAGAAAAAAAAAAAAAGTTTAAAGCAACAGCCTTGGAGCAGGGTGAAGAGGTGCACACCTGAGAGTCGCCAGGGCAGTTGCGATCTGTCTCAAAATGAAACATGAAAAAAGGGCTGGGGATGTAATTCTGCACAAAGGCCCTGGGTTCAACCTTCAGTACCACAAAAAAACAAAACACAGTCCACGACCAATTTATGGGCCAACATCAAGATAAAGCAGTGCAACTACGGATTTAGCTCAAGTGGTACCGTGCCTACCCTGAAAGCACAAGGGCCCGAGTTCGATCTCCATACCACAAAAAAAAAGGTAACGCAATACCACATCACATATTCCACGCATGAAAACAAGCCCGGAGAGCGAAGCAGGAAGCTCCTCTGGGGACCCTCACTCCACGCCCTCGCACATGATGTGGAGGGTGAGCTCACCCTGACTTGTTGATCAGCACAAGCTTCTCAATGCCCTGCGTCTCACGAAGCTTCTTGGCAGCCTCCAGGTTCTCCGCAATAACCTCATTGATGGTGTTCAGAAGGGAGACGACGGTGTCCTCGGAGAAGCTCCAGGAGGAGCTCTGCTGCCCTCCCGGCAGGTTCTTCACCAGGTTGGGAATCGCATGTTTACCTGCATAGCGGGGTGGAGGATCACAGGTGAAGGTACAGGCAGGAGACCGCACGCCGCGTGCCGCAGTGAGCAGCCGAGCACGGGTGGCATCGACAGGGACGGCGCCTGGCTGCCTGCAGGGCTGTCAGACACTGGTGCAGAGCACAGGGAACAGCCACAAACTCACCATCCTTCACCACACACGCAATCTAAAGTGCTGCGCAGCCCCTCAGAGCCTGGCACAGTGAGCTCTCCACTGCAGTAATTCAACACAAGTCAGTAGGAATTTTTACAAGCTGACAAGCCTTGAGAGGCCGAGCCAGGAAGATCACTGCAGTGAATTCAAGGCCTTTCTGGACTACATCATGACACTCTGCCTCAAAAAACAGGACAAATGATGGCGCCAGGGATTTAGCTCAGTGGCTCCCGCACGTCTGCCTTGCAGTGCAAGGTCCCAGGTTTGATCCCGGCACCACATACCACAGTGCCGGGCGTGGGGGCTCACGCCTGTCATCCCAGCACTTGGGAGGCAGAGGCAGGAGGATTGCTGAGTTCGAGGTTTGCCTGGGCACCATAGTGAGCTCAGGGCCAGCCTGAACTACAAAGCGAGACCCTGTCTCAAAAAAAAAACCTAAAAAAGCAGAAAACAAAATAAAATGTGGGCCAGGAATTTAGTTCAGTGGCACTGCGCAGGCCTGGCATGGCAAGGGCACGGTCCTGAGTTCAAGTCCCAGTACCAAAAAAAAAAAACATACAACCTGGGCTCTGCCACCTAACAGCTATATTAAATTGAGACACATCGCAGTGTGATCTCCAGTTTCCTTATTCTACTGAAAAACAAAACAGACCTCTGTCCGGAGATGGGATCCCAGGAGCACAAGGGCACAGCAAAGCCTAGGAAGAATGTGGCTCCCCAGCCCCAGCAACTGCTCTGCTCTGCAGCCACCGCCGCCTCTGGGACAGGGAGCAGACTGCAGCCGTGCAGCCACACGACGCCCACGGTGACCTCCGCCAGCCCACGCACTCTGCTCCTTACCGATGAGCTCCTTGTTTCGTGCGTCTACAGCCAGGTTTCTCAGGGCTCCCGAAGCTGCTTTCACCACACGCTCATGCTCGTTGGTCAGGAGGTCAGCTATGGCCGACAGCGCCTTCTCTTGACGCAGGGCAGAGCGGATGTATCGGCCGTACTAGAAGGGTCACACGGAGGTGAGGGACAGATGACAAATGGCAGAAGACTAGTCGCCCAGGCTGCCCCATCTCCGGATCCATCTCCAGACAGATACTCACTGTCCAGCGCCCAGCACAGAGGTTCTGAATGGCTCCAGCGGAGGCTTCTAGGATGGCCGGAGTCTTGCTCTCCTTGAGGAGTGAGATGTATATCCGGACCACCTCTGGCTGAAACAGGAGCTCGTAGCCTACAGGAAGGCAAGGCAGGGCGACTTTTACATTCATCAATACAATGTGTCCAAAGAGCCAATCTACGGCAAAGAGGATTCTACTAGGAGGAGCGAGTCCCCCAAAAGGACTGTTGCGCCGTGGCCCAGCAACAGATCTTACACTGTCCTCGGGCAACCTGATCCACTTGCCTTCCTAAACAGTGCTGGCCAGTCACTGCGGCAACCCCTTTCCCATACACTGACACCACCTCAAGCCCTACGCCAGGGCAGGGGCAGCACGACATCTGCCACTAGGCTACCAGACACCAAGGCTCTGCTGGTGAGACTTGGAGACGGAGGAGAAAACACTTACCTCGAGCAGGACTGGTTCTTTTAGGGAAGTCTACTGTATCATTTCCTGGATCTTCTGTGGGTTTTTTTCCTGCAGAAATGGGGACAACAGGGTAAAGAATTTTTAAAAAGGGAAGATTCCATCTGGCACATCTTATTCTCCAGACAGACTCTTTGGACCAGACATGTATCAAAAAAGGAGCAAGAGAAGGGGGTTCCCCCCTCCCCAGCTTGGCCCAGCAGGAGCTATGTGCAAACGAGGATAGAAAACAGGCAGCAGGTAGGGAAAGAAGGATAACACTCTGGGTGCTGTGGAGCTGCGTCTGGTAACAGGGAACGCTGCCCCGAGACAAGCCTGCGCAGAAGCTCGGGACAGCGAGCCTGCTACCCTGGCCTTCCACAGCGGAATCTCTGCATGCATCACGGCAGGGCGAGGCGAGGCGAGGAGGTGCCGGGGACACAAACTGCAGCATGCAAATAGGCACGGACGAGCACCGCAGAAGACTCCACTCACCTCTGGAGAACCACTCATCTTCCAGGGCAGCACCCCAAGTGGAAAGCGGAGGAGAGAAATAAAGGAAGAAAAAGCAGGAGAAAGATGTCAACAGGGTCGTGGGCAAACAAGCAGGAAAGCAGAGAGGAAGGGAGCCACACAGGAAACACAAAGGAGGAGCGGGGAGGAAGCCCGGTCGGCCGGGCTGTTGTCCCCAGCACCCTGGTCACTGCCACTGCCACCAGCCCACGCAGGAGGCGGCAGCACAGCAGAAAGACCGCACGGCCCGATATGTCTGCAAGCCCCAGCACACTGATGCACACACAGTGATCGGGCTGCCCGAGGACAGCTACACTCCGTCCCCCGTCCAAGAGTGAGGACTGAGGACTAACACTCACCTTTGCCCTTCTTGGCGCCAAAGCAGCTGGCCGCATGGGGCCCCGCACTGTTGGCGACAGCGGGAGGTGCCTCCTGGTAACGCTCGGCCTGCGGGATCTCCCGGTGAACCTGATAGGACAAGTTCCGCAGGAGGCAGACACAGTTCTCCACGAGCTGGTGAGAAGAGAGCGTGTGCAGTTATTTCCCAACAAGGACAAATCTCATGGTCACATACGAGACTGTCCTTCCTCAAAGCCAGGTATGGCACGCACACTGTCACCTGAGCACTCAGGAAGCTGTGGCAGGAGAATCTCTGGAGTTCAAGGCCAGTCTGGGCCACACAGTGAGTTCAAGGCTGGCCTGAACAATACTGTCAGGCCTTGTGTCAGAGAACCAAACCAATCCAAAGTGCATCTCCACAAGCACAGCCCAAGCCATCCTCTCAGGACGCCTCCTCTCCAGTGGCCCAGCCTCCTTAACACCTGCCCCAATTATGGATTTAATGGCTTCCACCACGATTTGGTACATGACCCAAAACTGGAGTTCTATTTTTCCTACTTAAAAAACACAGTCTTGGGCCGGAGGGTTAGCTCAGTGGTTCCGGCGTCTGCCTTGCAAGCGCAAGGACCTGAGTTCGATCCCCGGTAACCACATATAATGCTGGGCGTGGTGGCTCACGCCTGTAATCCCAGCACTCGGGAGGCAGAGACGGGAGGATTGCTGAGTTCGCGGCGGCTTGCCTGGGCACCATAGTGAGCTCAGGGCCAGCCT
>PVIC010007887.1:0-49673 GCA_004025085.1 Thryonomys swinderianus | reverse complement strand
TGGGTGTGAGTCTCCACGCCCAGCATTGTATGTGGTTACCGGGGATTGAACTCAGGACCTTGCGCTTGCAAGGCAGGCGCCGGAACCACTGAGCTAACCCTCCAGCCCCAGGGTCTCACTTTTGTACTTCAGGCCTCTGCCTCCTGAGTGCTAGGATTACAGGCTTGAGCCACCAAGCCAGGCATTTGTACGAGGGACTTTGCGCTTGCTAGGCAGGCATTGGAACCACTGAGCTTAATCTCCAGCCCTACCCCTGGGTTCTGATGTCCCCAGGGCCTAGGCCAGGGACTAGGCTCCCTTCCGCCACCCTTTCCAGGCCATTACAGCTTGAGTACCCAGATCCTGGTGCCCTGAGTCCCTGTCTTGGACCTGGATAGGAGTGGGGACAGCAAGGCGCAAGCTTGGAGCATGGCAGGTCCTGAGGGCCAGAGCCTCCCCTGGCAGGGTGGTTGGCAGCAGCACAGTGTCCTGCTGCTGGAACCAAGGCCTCCAGGTCCTGCCTGCAGCCGCTCTCTCTCCTTCCGCCAGGAGGCAGTTCCCACCGTCACCATCGCCGTCAGCCCCCAAGATCCCCTCCTGGCAGATCCCGGTCAAGTCTCCGTCTCCCTCCAGCCCCGCAGCCGCCAACCATCACAGCAGCAGTGACATCTCCCCAGTGAGCAACGAGTCCACGTCGCCCTCACCAGGGAAGGAGAGCCACAGCCCCGAGGGCTCCACGGCTACCTACCACCTGCTGGGCCCGCAGGAGGAGGGCGAGGGCGCGGTGGACCTGAAGGGCCAGGTGCGCATGGAGGTGCAGGGCGAGGAGGAGAAGAGGGAGGATGAGGAGGAGGATGACGACGTGGGTCATGTGGACGCGGAGGACGTGCTGGGGGTGCAAAGGGAGGACCGCCGGGGTGGGGATGGGCAGATCACTGAGCAGGTGGAGAAGCTGCGGCGGCCCGAGGGTGCCAGCAATGAGCGTGAGCGGGACTAGGCCCTCGCTGGGACACCATCCAGCAGGTGGCACTTGGTGCCAGCCTCACCCTCTGCTCAGTCTAGGAGGCCGGCTGGCACAGGGTGGGCAGCACTGTCTCTGCATGGTGTGGGGGTGGTGTGTGTCCAGCCCTGCCCGCCCTCCTGGGCAGACGTCCTGTCCAGGTGTGTTGCCACGTGTCTTGACTAGCGTGACACAGTGCATGGCAAGAGCTCGTGTTGCCACCATCTCCTCCTCCTCCTCAGGAGGGAAGAGCCTCAGTCCCCTTGGTCTCTACTGCCCGCTGCGTCCCTCCAGCTTGGCCCATGGCTCCTTTTTTTGCCGTGTTTCCACAAGGCAGAGCCCTGGACCCACTGTTGAAAAAGGGCCCGGCCTGTCCCACATTCCCTGCCACCCTCAGACACTGACGTCAAACTGTGCTTGTGCCCTCCTTGCCCGGCTCTGCCCAGTCTGTGGTGAGACGTGGCTCCTCTCCTGCGGCGAGGTGGCAGCAGGGCCTCCTTGGCAGGGCCGCACCTGCCCTCCCCAGAGCACGTGTCCCTGCGCGGCTTGTATAGATTCTGACGTGAGACGACTGTACATAACTGTAATAAAGATGAGTGGCCACTGCTTAGCTCCTGTCTGTAGCTCTTCTCTGCCTGCCGCCCTGGGCCTGCGGAGGTCCTTTCCCCAGCACCCCAGGTGACCTGGACTCGGGGAGGGCCATGCTGCCCTCCTGCTGCGGGCACATGCTGCTTGCTGCTCAAGTGGTGTCAGCGGGTGACATCCCCACCGGCAGCAGGAGGGACCTCCGTGCCTGTATATAGACCTGCTGCTCGAGCGAGCAGCCAGCGCTCCTTCCTTAAATGGTACACATTCCCGAGCAGCCAGGCAGTGAGCGGCTCCTGCTCTTCCTCTCTGGCTCTGCCTCCCCTCCCCTGCAGCCTCTGCGCGGGTACCAGGGCCACGGCTCTTGCCTGGCTCTGCTCCCTCAGGCCCTGCATGGGCCAGGGCTATACCACAGGGACTGTGACAGAACTGCTCCTGTGACTGGGCACCACCACGGCCCTGTTCCTGTATGTGGGCACTGCCATAGCCATCACATTGGTGCAGGTGCTAGCATGGCCCTGCCATTCCTGTGGGCATCACCATCACCCTGTTCTGTCCTGAGAAGTGGCCTTTGGCTGTGGCCGCCACCACACCAAGTGTGGCACAGGCCTGAGGCAGGCAGAAGCCACAGCCACCCACTGGGAGGCTTGGTGTGTTTTGTCCAGTGTCATCTCTCGAGGGCCTGCAGAGGCAGCAGGTCAGGCCTGGTCCAGGGCAACTGGCAGCTCTGCCTTTCATATTTATCACCTCTGTGCCCCCCAGGGAAATGAACCTAGGTGAGAGTCCTTGACCTCCTGAGTCCCCAAGGAAGTCAGGTTTCCCAGCTCCTGGGACGACCAGCCTGCCTGTGAGGGGACCCTGGAGCCCCAGCCTTGGGAGCCAGGCGGCCCTGAGAGGGTCCCACAGAGTGGGCCCAGCCAACAGCTAGCGCCCTACACAGTGACTTCTGCAGGACAGGCCGACTGGGCTGGGGGTGGCACTGTGAGGAGGGTGGTGACCCCTGATCATCCGCCAGAACTTCCGAGTCCCCGCCCGAAGCACCAGAGGAGACCTGGATGGAAATGGGGCCTGGCCATGATGCTGCCTCCCATCCTTGCGTGCTCTTAGGAGCTGGGCCTGGGTGAGGAATCCCGGGCCCGCTGTCCCCAGGTTGGTGGGCTGGAAGGCCCTGTGCAAGCTTGGGAAGCAGGGGCCCAAAGCTCGGGCCAGGCCTTTGCCCCGTGGGTCCTGAGCACTGAGTTCAGCTTTTGAGGACAGAGAGGCTGGCGCGACTTCAGGGAGAGAAACACCCCTCCCCAAAACGGCGTGAGTGCTGCCTAATAAAGGCAGCTGCTGGACTAGGGCAAACAGCCTTTGAAAAAAAGCCTTTCATTAGAAAAATAATGCATTTCATCCAAATAAGGTAAAAATATTCGGAATGGGGCAGAAGTGAGCAGCAGGCAGCGCCTGTCAGGCCCTTTCTGGAAGGGAGTAGATTATTAAACTCAATTACGATGGCTTTTTATAAAGTGTCCTTTAGGAAAGGGCCCGGCCATGGGCCACAGGCACCAACCTGACCCCCATATGTTTGGACCCGACTTGGGGATAGCCTGTCTGCGAGGCTGGCCGGGCCTCGAGTGACATTCATGCCACCAGGGAGGAGACAGCAGGAACCTGAGTGGCTGCCTCTGTTCCAAGTCCTGAAGTCCCCTCAGGTGTGACAGAAACATTCTGGGCTGCTACGTCTGTATCCCAAAAAGTGGTTTTTAACTGTGGAGTTCTAAATCAGATGTTTCAGGGTGGGGTGTAGAACCCAAGGGGACAGTGAGTCATGTGTTTATATGATGTGGGTCCCTGTCCTCTCTCTTTCCCTGGGCTCAGCATGGGGGACTGGCCTGTGGGGAATAAGTCACTGCTTCCATGGCTGCCCTAGCAACCTGAGTGTGGCAGTCAGGCTCTGGCGGGGACCTGGCCGCTGTGGGAGAGGTGTCTCCAGGAGGCCACGTGGCTGGGCTCAGCTGTCAGTGGCCCTTTGTCCTCCCTACTGGCTGCTGCTCTGTCTGGAAACTCACCTGTCTGTCCTGTCTCCTGAAGGACAGGTGGCCAAGGCCTTGCCTGTTTTTCCACAGACCCCCAGATCCTAGGGTTTCGTACTCTTGTCGCAGCACTGGGGTTGGAACACAGGACCTTTTTATTTTTTGAGGCAGGGTCTCACTAAGTCCCTCAGTTGTCCAGGCTAGGCCCAAACTTGCAGTCCTCTTGCCTTGGCCTCCTGGGCATGCAGCACCACACTCAGAGGATCCTGATGCTGTTGCTGGCCCTGTGCTGCACTTGTGTTTTAACAGGCTTGACCTAGGCTTGGCCTGCCATATTTTCTCCTCTTTCCCTGTGGCCCAACCCTGGGCCAAGGCTGTTTATTATTTGTGGGGCCAGGGTCGCTCATGACAGAGTGGACAACATGTTGCTGTGTCCTCAAAAGGGAGCAGGGTCTGCAGGGCGGGCAGGGACCAAGGGAGAGCGGTGAGCCTGTGCCACGGTCCTTGCCTGTGTAGGCCAGTGAGCCTCTCACCTCTACAGCTGACAAGTCCCAGAATGAAAACATGCGCTTCCTCCTGGGCCCAACAAGCCACAGAAAGTGGTGGAGCTGTAGCCTGGGCTCTCTTCTGGCTCCCCTGCCCCAGAGGGTATGCTGTCTGATCAGGGAATGCCCTTCTCACACCCGCTGGGGAGAGCAGGTGGCCTAGGCTCATTGCAGGAAACTCCTGGGACTTGGGGTCCCTCCCTGGGCCCTTCTGGGTGCCCAGCTGGGAAGATGGTCCTGGGGTCTTTTGGGGCCTTACTGTCTGCTACGTCTGCCCAGACTTAGAAGACCTGGGAGACAGAGAAGGGTAATGGTTTGGGGACATCTGGTCAAGGTCAGCAAGCCACCCAAGTCCCCATCCTTGCTCTCCCAGGGTCCCACGCCCTGTCCCAATACCCGATGTCCCTTCTGGGTGCCCCATGGTGACAGCGCCTGCTGCCACCCCTTGGGTTGAGCTTGGGCTTGGCTCTCAGCCTCCTCTGGCCCCATGGGAGGCTGCGTGGCCCACCAGCACCTGTGAGGCTCCAATAATGGTTTTAATTTGTTGAACTTGTATTTTATCCCATAAATTAGTCACTGTTTTATTTAACAGAATCGAGATATCCACAAACAATAGGCGAGTTCCAACTTGAACATTTTAATAAGACTGAAAAAAAGTATTTTCATGTCTGTTGCAAACATATTTATGTAAATAGCCTGTGGCTGCATTCCAGGAGGAAGCAGGGGGGGATCGGTCCTCTGTTCTGGGCTGGGCTTCTTGGTGGGAAATGACACTGGGCCACTGTTGAGGGGCAGAGGCCACTGTTCTGCGTCCCCAGCAGTGCCTGATAGTGCCTGACATAGCATGGGGACAGGTGTGTCAGGAACCCATCTCATGAGCCCTGCATAAGTCATGTGTGGCCTTCCTGCTGGCAGGAGTATGACAAACCAACAAGGTGCTCCTTCGCAGAGGACAGGTGGGCATCACATACACAGTTCTGAGGCCACGGGGAACCAGTGTGGGGGCAACAGGGCAGCTGGGACCCTCTTAAGTCCTGAGAGCACAGATCCCTCCTGGCGGGTATCCTGAGCCATGGTGACATCGGGCCTAGAGCTACGGCTCGGCCTGGAGGCCACAGGCCCAGCACTCGGCCCCTCGCTCTGCCACCACGCATTCCAGGCAGCAGCCTCGCCAGCATCCGGATTGGATCCGGGTACACGGTGTTCCCAGTTTGGGCAGGTCCCTGCAGGAAAGAGGAAGGAGCGAGGGACAGAGGGTGGCCCTGCCAAGCACCAGCCCTGTGGCCTCAGCTGGGGGGCAGGAGTGAGCCAGCCAGGGAGGGGCCCAGGGGCAGCCACCTGGTCCTGCCTGCCAGTGGCCCCAGGAGAACTGAGAGGAGGCCACCCTTGTGCAGGCAGGGTCTGTGTCTGTCCCCAGCACCTGAGGGAGGACTTGGTCTGGTGCCTAGGGGCAAAACTCTGTCTCCCCTTCCTGCTGGGCTTGAAGCTGACCAACTCCTCCCTTCTCCCCACTGCTGGGTTTGTGCCACCCTATACAACTGGGTCGATGCCAGCTGCTTGGGGTGATTTTAAAAATAAAAGATAATGGATTTTTTTCCAGTTTTTATTGAGTGAAAATGTCAAACCTTGCATCAGTCATGCAAAAAAAATCAAATAAATAAAACACATATATTAAATTTCTAATAGCACTAAATTCAAGTGGAAAAATATTCAGTTCTTAATAACCAGGTGCCGAGGAGACCAGATTCAAGTAATCAGAGCACACGCTGTTCGGTTTAGGTTCACGGTCTGCTTTTTTTTTTTTTGTCTCAAAACCTCTCTATATATCTCTATATATCTATATATGTATATACATATAGATATATACACACATATGTGCATACATATTATTTTATATTTATATATATACACATACATAGTTATAAAACATTAAAAAGAGCATTGGTGAATCAAGCATCGTTTTCCCCACAGAAAGAAAATAAAACAAAAATTACACATTAAAATTCAGAATGAGCTAGCAATGGCTTATAGTCCTAGTGTGCAATATGAAGTTACAAAAGGCTAGACTTTGCACTGTCCGCATCTTCTTTTTTTTTTTTTTTCTTGGTTTGATTTTGCTACATTGAAAAACATTTTTTTTTTCCTTTCCTTTACAAAACTCCTTCCACAGAGGCAGGGTCCCATGGGAGGGCAGAGTCTGGGCCAAGCTCCCCAGCGGCATGGGCACCCACAGAACTGAGGGACCTCAGGGTGCGTGGGAATCTACCTACTTCCTGTTGGACCTGGTACACTGACTGCTCCTCTCCAGTTCAGATGGCCTGGCTTTCTGGCTGTGGGCAGTACAGAGGACACACACACACACCAAAAAAGAAGAAAGGGAAGGAAGCTGAGGCAGGAGAACTGCCATAAGTTCGAGGCCAGTCTGGACTACACAGTGAGTTCAAGGCCAGCCTGAACTGCATAGTGAGACCCTGCCTCAGAAACCAGAAAAAAAAAAAAGAAGAAGAAGAAGAAGATGGAAAAGAAAGAAAGAAAAAGAAAGCCATGTCCCACTGGGACAGGATGCCGGGAGACCTCCAGGGCGGGGGTCTCTGGCCACAGTTGTGGCCTGGCCTCCGTGGCTAGCCAGGTGCACCTGCGGGTGGCCCGGGTGGCGCTCTGATGGCTTCTCCCCCCAGGAAGGGATGCTTTGAAAAGGGGACCGAATCTGGGTGGGCCGTACCAGCAGAGAAGCACCTCAAACAAAATAATCAAACACACTGGAACAGCGAGAAGAACGCCCTGCAAAGCCACACACGTGACCGAGAGGAAACTCAAATGCACTACAGACTTGGATCAACAGAAAGTCTGTCTTTCTCATCTACAAAATTCAAGTGAGAAGCTGGAGTCACGCGGCTCCATCAGTGCTAGTGTGAGGACAGATGGCCTCGGCCACCCGGGGCCCCGTGGGGATCGTAGAGGCCTCCAGGCCCCGGGCTGGTTCGGAGGCATCCTGCACGTGGCACCCGCCCACTTTTTGTTCTATGTAGAATAATAGCCTTTTCAGGAAAAATACTGTACAACTTTCTGGTATCTTTTCCCATTCTGAATAGTAAAGCCCAAAGCAGTCGCATCCTTCCTGTTTGCACCTTTGGGGTGGTGAAGGTCCCGGCCCAGCCTCAGGGACACAGCCTCCGTTTCCGGGGTGGCTGGAGTCACCACACAGACCCGACCGCAGCCCGGGGAGGAGACAGTGCAGCAGCTGGGCCCTGAGGTCAGCAGCGTCCCTGTAGTGTCACCCACACTGGCCGCCTAGCCCGCCCTCCCTCCCCTGGGCAAGAGGGCATCTTAGCTGCACTGAAGGGCCCTGCGGGGCTTGCAGGTGCCAGCTGTGGGCAGCAGGTGGGTCCCAGGTGGCCTGGCGACCGGTCTGGAGTAGTGGACAATCTGGCCAGCGGCTGTCCCCGCCTCGCTCCACCAGACAGGGCGCCGGTGGTTCCCCAGGGCCCCCTCCCTGCCTCCAGCCCCGAGGTCCTCCAGCTGCTCAGCTGCTCGTCCAGCCCGGAGCACCAGGGGTCCCCGCCTCTGTCCTGAGATGGACTCGGGGGTCCGGAAGCACCGGCGGGGCGCAGGCACCTCCCCTCCCGGTCCGGACGAGCGGGTGGGCAGGGGCTCTGTACAGAGGGCAGCGTCCCAGACACACAGGGCAACCAGGACTAGGGTGAGGCTGCAGCGGGCGCTGGCCCTGGGGTGCCCAGGGCGGGCAGTGCCGGGGCCTCGGCCGCCGCCTCGGGCAGTGACTCCTCCGAGTCGGTGCGCAGGTCCTCGTCCTCCTCATCGTCGTCATCCTCGTCGTCCTCCTCATCGTCGTCCTCGTCATCGTCCTCGTCGTCCTCATCCTCCTCCTGCATCTCCAGCTCCTCCTCCTCGTCCTCCTGCGAGGACTCCCCGGCGGCCTGCACGGCAGCGCTGGCTGGGCCAGGCACCAGAGGACCCTCCTGTGGGCCGGGGGTGGTGGCAGCCGCATCAGGCGGGCCGGGCTCACCCGCATCGACCAGCGTCAGGCCCAGGCCGGCAGCTGCTGACTGCAGGAAGAGCAGCGACCCCCCGGGCTCGGTGCCAAGCGCGAGTGCCCCGTCCAGGCCGCCGGGCGAGGGGGAGGGTGAGGGCGAGGCGGCCGGCGGCTCCCCGCGCTCCTGCTTCTCATGCTTGCGCTTGTGCGAGTCCATCTGCGACATGCCCACCACTGTGTGGCGGCAGCCCGGGTAGGTGCAGTGGAAGTGCGAACACTTGAGCTTGTACTTGCAGTCGGGCACGGCGCAGTCGGCGCTCGAGCTGAACTGGCAGAAGCCCGCTGCGCTGATCACGTCCTGCTTGCCGTGGTGCTTGCGGTGCGCTGTGACCTTGGTGCTGTCGGTGCAGCGGAAGCGGCAGCGCAAGCAGTGGAAGTGCGTGCTGGTGCCCGAGAATGGGCAGTCAGCGAAGTGGCAGCTGAGCGAGGCCTTGAAGCGCTTGAAGTCGTCCAGCACCAGGTTGTCCACGCGGTCATGGTGCTGCGCGTGTTTGTACATGTGTGTGCGCCCACAGAACTTGTAGCCGCAGTTCTCCCGCGTGCAGTGGTAGTGCGTGACCTTGAGCGAGAACTGGCAGGCCGCGTCCTTGCAGTCCTCATAGAGGTCGAAGCGCCGGAAGCCCTCCAGCATCATGCCCTCGTCCAGCATCTTGCGCGAGGAAGCTGTCTTCCGCCGTTTGCCGAAGGGTGACATGTCCTCGATGATCCAGAAACGCTTTTTGGCCCCGGAGGCGGTGGGCATAGAGATGGTGTTCCCTGGGGAGGGTTGCAGGAGGTCAGAGCAGAAGGGCTGCCCTTATACCATGCCCAGGGCAACACCCACAGGGCCAACCTCCACATGGTGGCCAGGGAGTCCTGGATCGCCCTATCCTCTAGATCTCCGGTCTCCAGTGCCCGACCGGGTCTGGAGGGAGGCGGTCCTCCTTCCTGGCTGGTACAGGTGGGGATGAAGGACAGTCCTGGTGCCAGTGGAAACTAAGGGGGAAGCTAGGTCGGCAGTGTAATTACCCAGGCTGGATGGGGCCAGAACACCATCACACGGCCACCTCTGGCAGGAACAGGCTGGCTCCCTGGCTGCCTCTGTCTCCCCTGGGACCTGCCTGCTTACAGGGACGTTGCCAGTGCCCACCAGCAGGCCACCCTCTACATCCGGTCCCAACGCTCCTTAGTACCAGAAGGTTTTCTGCTGTTCCTACTATAGCAGATTGAACCCAGGGATTTTGTGCTTTGCTAAATCCCTGGTCCTCCTATTCTTTGACTTTTATTTTCATTAGTACATGTTTGGAGTACATAATGATTACATTCATCCCTCTTAATTTTGAGCTAGGGTCTCATCAAATCACCGAGGAGTCCAGGCTGGGCCTTATCTTAGGGCTCTCCTGCCTCAGCCTCTGAGTACTGGAATTACAGGCTTGTGCCACCAAGCTTGCTATACCAGAAGGTTCCCTGAGGTCCTGCTGGTATTTTTTGCCCCTAGTTGGCCTGAGTCCGGGCCTCAGGAGCTAAGCACCCAGCAGATGGCCTTGCCCAACCTGTTCAGAGCCTGCTCCTTGTCAGGATGGCACGGCTCTGTAGGAGGAGCACCCCTGAGTGCCTGGCCTGGCTTCAGACTGTTTTCCGAGACACAGGGACCCACGGCCAGGACCTCCTTTACCTCCTTTCTGGGAGACACCTGCAAGCGTATAGCCTCCTGCTGATGTCAAGAAAGGCCACTGGCTGTCACTGCCCAGAAACTCCAGTGACGCAGGCCCAGCCACCGCAGACACAGCCCTCTGCCCTGCCTAGAACACCCGGCCACCACTCCGGCTCTGTGTGGGACATGCTCCAGCACCCACCCTTTGCAGATGGAAAGAAGGGAAGATAGGCTGACTCAGGATAGGGAAGACTCAGGCCCAAAACCCACAGGGACTGACGGGCCGTGGTGTCAGGCCATAGGGTGCTGCCAGTCATGCCAACAGAGCTTTCCATGTGTCCTATTCACTGTCACCCACCTGCACCTGCACAGTGTGTTCCCCAGTAGACATGGGACACAATGGAGTGGACAGAGAGGCAAATTGGATGTCATTTCTACTCAAGGACCAGGAGCAGGCTGGTAACCCCACAGGTCTAGGGCTCAGCGCTCCCCAAACCTGGGCAGTCCCAGGTGAACTCTGAGAGCAGCAGGGACAGGCTCTGTCCTGTCTAGGGCCAAGGAGGGTGGCACCCACAGGCCATGGAGCAAGGCTCTGGCATGGCACTTGTGGGCCTGACTCTGGCTAGAGGAGGTAAGTCCCTAGCAGGAATGAACTGGAGGCGTGAGGAGCTGTCCCCGTGCCCTCAGGCCTCAGGTGCCTGGCTGCAGAGTGGCCCTGTTCTTGGCTCAGAGAGCCACAGAGAAGGGCCAGGTCCTAGACTATGACCGAAGGGAGAGACACCAGGAGAAGGCATGTGTGAGTTACCTGCGGCGTCCTGAACTAGGGGGACGTCACTTTTTACTGGAGTTGGAGTGGCAGTGACGGGCGGGAAGCTGGGCGGGCTGCTGATGGGGTGGGCCAGGCCCCGGCTGGCTCCGAGGTTGGCACTGAGCAGAGAGTATGAGAGACAGGACGGAGAGAAGAGGCATGGGAGGGGAGGGAGGGCCGGCCGCAGCACAGCCGGTGGGAAGGACGGAGCCAGGGGGGGCTGCGGAGCCCCGCGGGCAGCCTCGTCACCAGCGGCAGCAGGAGGAGGAAGAGGAGGAGGAGGAGGAGCCGGGCAGCCTGGAGAGGTGGAGAAAAGCAGAAAACAAAACAAAACAAAAAGACCAAAACAAAGAAAAAAAACAAAAAGAACCAAAATGAGAAACCCAATGGCAGAAGCAGGTATGATATGAAAATATGTGGACAGATGCGCAGAGAGAGTGCGACACAGAGGGGAGAGAGGCGCTGGCAGGGCAGGTGGCAAAGACTGGGTGGATGACCCAGTGTGCCAGGTGGGCCTGCTGAGGCCTGGGCTGGGGCGGAGGGGCTGGACGTCTCCTGAGATTGTGGCAGAGGGCAGAGGGCAGGTGGGACAGGACGGCAGCCTGGCCTCTGGCCCAAGTGGACATGGCCGAGCTGGCCTGGGGCAGGGCTGGCCCACGCTCACCTGCCGCGGTGCTCTCGTTTCCCACTGGGGTGCTAGAGCAGCTCCGATCCATGGTGGATGACTCGGAGGAGGCGGCACCGGGGCTGCAGCCAGTGTAGTCCATGCCCTCATCCGTCTCGGCATCCATCAGGCTTGGGGGGCCCTGAAAGGAAGCAGGGCCCCTAAGGAAGTTGGCCACAGGGTGGTGGCCATCACGTGGGCGGCATGGCCCTCTGCCGGAAGCAAGGGTGATGGGCACACACCATGAGAGGCCCTGGGCTCTCACCTGCGAGGGGGGTACCCGGTCAAAGTTCTTGCCCAGCATCCTCCGCATGTGCTTCCGGGCGTGGGAGGTCATCTGGTGCTTGAGAAGGAAGGAGAACTGGCAGCCCTCACGGATGCAGTGGAAGTGGCTGTTCACCTGGTTGTACTTGCAGCCTGCGGACATGGCCCCACCTGGCGTGAGCTGCCCAGTGGGCGACGCTCAATGCTCCCAGTGTGAGGAGCTCTGTGATGGGCACAGAAGTGCAGGGCAGGTGCATTTCTACGAGGAAGGCTTGCACCTGGTTTGTACCAGGAAGCCCAAGGCTGCCCGACCCCAGGCTCCTCCAGGCCTGGCACAGAAAACCGTGGCAAGCAGGCCCCCATCCCCGCCCCCTCCCCCAGGATGCCCAAGCTCTGGGGAAAGAGGCCCCTATGGACCTGTCCACAAGGTCAGCTACCTTCTAGCAAGCCACCTATCTCCACACCTCTTCTGGAGACCCGGAGAAGCATCTGTGCCCCCAACCTTGGCTACCACAGCTGCCCCCTCCCTGCCCCCACCCACCTCTGCTGTGCTCTGGCCTGAGAACAAACAGAACAGGCAGGGCTGAAACAGCATCAGCTAAGGGCAGGTGAAGGCCTGCCCGTTGCCATGGTGCTGAGCTGGCCAGGTGTCTTATATCATCCCCCAGCTTTGTTTGGCCCCAGCTACCACCAAAACCACCCAAAGTTGAATAAATAATGGCAACTGCAAAATACCCTGACATCTGTAAACTGAGACCCAGAACACATAGGCGACTGACTGTTGATGCCTGTTGCCGTGGTAACTGGCATTCTCTTCAGGCTGTGGTTCCTTTCTGAATGAATACTTGAAGGAAAGATTTGTCTCCTTTCGTGTCTGGCACCTGACTTGGGACTATCTCACCCTCATGTCTGGAGAGGCCAGCTCCCTGAGACCCTGCTGCCATGACCACAGGCCAAAACACATTGGCCTGCAACTGGGCCTCTGCCTGTCTACCCCCAGCCCTCCAGCTTCCAGTCTCTTCCTCGGAGCTTCCTGGTCCACATCCCCAAGCTCATAAATGTGGCTCCATCCTGAGGTAGGAGGTGAGCTGTGTCTTTTGCCTGCTGGGCCTGGAGCCCCCCTTCCCAGGGCACCCAGCAGCTCAGGCCAGCAAGTTCAGCAGAGCAGGTGGACCCGAGGCACCTGCTGCCTAACTCAGGACTGTGTGAAGCCTCTTCCTCCTGGACTTGTGGCCCCCTCCTCCCAGGTCTCCACCCATCACAGGTGTTCTAGTGGAGGCCAAAATGTACTTGGTCGTCCTCACTAGGTTCTCAGCACCAAGCCCAAGTCATCCAATTTTTGCCACTACCTGCACTGTCACACCCTCCCCAAACAGCACTAGCACATAGCTGTGCCTCAATTAGTAAATGCTGAATGAGTGAATAAATGAAATGTACAAGTGAATGAATGAACTGTGACCCATTTGGGACAAAAACTTCCTAATTAAAGTCACAGAAAGGATCCCAACTGGCCTCAAGGAAAAAAGAAAACAGAGCTAAACTGAGCCTCTGGGTGCTGTCAGTGAGACCCCAGGACTTTTGTCTTAGCTGGAGTTCTCAGAGTTACCTTGGACCTTTTATCCTGGGATATCTGGTTTTTGCTTTGTGATACAAACTCAGGACCTTGTGCTTGCCAGGCAGGCGAGGTGCCACCGAGCTACATCTCTGGCCCCAAGTTTTTTTTTTTTTTTTTCCTTATTCCCAGGAGTATTTGGACTTTAATACTTTGTGAGTCTGTGGCTTCTGTGACAGCTTTAACAAATCTTGGTGCCAGAGATAGAAGACACAGGTGCCAGAAGAGGTGGCCCTGGTCACTAGGGCCCCAGGAGTAAAAGCCATGGTCCTGCCACCTGAGAGTAGTCCATTCTACACCCTGGCCATAAGTACCTAGCCTGCCACACTCCTCGCGCTTGGTGAAGTATTTGAATCCATTGGCTGCTCGCCGCTCAGCCTTCTCATGCTTCTTTATGTGCCATGGCAACTTAGTGGTGATGTTGGTCACAAAGTAGCAGCCGGTCCGGAGGCAGTGGTAGTGCCCGCGCATCCGGAACTCACAGTGCTGCGGAGAAACAAAGGTGGTTCAGGACAGGCAGTGATTTCCTGAGCTCTTGCCATCCCAGGATCCTGGCCTGTGGCAGGTCTTTTGTACTGTTTTCTTCCACAGTCAAAATAAGAAAACACAACTGCTTAAAGACCTTTCACATGTGAAAAAAGCAGTATGTCTCCTTTGTCATTTCACTGAAACATCCTACCTAGTAATCTTTTAATCCCTCCCTGTCATACCCAGAGCAGACATCACTAATCTATTTTAGCACTCTTCCCAGGTTTTCTGTTTTTGTTGTTTGTTTGTTTCTGGGAGTATTTAGGCTTTAATATTTTGCAAGTCTGTGGCCTCTGTGACATGTTTAACAAATCTTGGTGCAAGACAGAGTTGCCATAGAAAGGATCCCAGACCTAAGTAGACATCACTAGTCAATCCATCCTAGCCCTCTTTCCTATATAGCCCGACCTAGACAGACATCACTAATCTACCCTAACACTCTTCTCTATATTGCTAGACTAGGCAGATATCACTAATATATCCTGGTTGTCTTTTCTGCATATTCAGATTTTTACTCCAACTTCTCACGTATCCCCTACCAGTCCTGTCCTGGCATGGATAATTCTATCCATTTTTCCATTCAAGGGCCTATATTAAAATTTTAGGCCTCTGGGGAAAGGGGACATAACTAAGGCCATGATGGGTAGGAAGGATGTCATGTGCCCAATGGATGAATACCATTTAGTCACCACTGGGGGTTGAGACTGAAATGACAGATCTCAACAACTTAGCACCAATCTGGTCTCCTGCCTAGGGGCTGCCAGGTCCCCAGGGGCAGACAGTGTCCTTTTCAGAGTCTGATGGATGGCAGTTTAAGGGTGTGAAAAACAGAGTCTCTGCCAGGAGGAGCCTGTGCTGGGCCCTGTGCCTCCCCTGCCCTACCACCCTCTGCTCGCCACACTGACCTGATTGGGACAGAGACACTGTAGGGAATAGTAAGCAAACTGGTCTCGCACATTCACCAGGCTGTTGTTGGGGTTGATGTGATCCAGGCAGTGAGATTCAGCCTTGCCAGAGGTCTTGCAGACGTACTTGCAGTTTCCAAAGAGACAATGGAAGTGGAACTTGTTGGCATACTTGCAGTCCGTCGCGAGGCAAGGATCGCTAGAAGGAAATCATAGCCCAGAAGGTCACTGACATTTCCAAGCCCTTCCTGCTGGTGTCCTGACTTTGTGTGTGTTGAAGTTCACTCTTCAGTCACCAGTGGTGCAATCTAGAGGAATGGCCCTGGCCTAGGTCTCCTACCCAATGGGCTGATTCACCCAGAGACTACAGATCCCAGCATGCACCCCTGCCTCCTTTTAGGCACTCTGCCTATTGCACAGAGATTGCAAAGTGCAGGGTGCCCAGAGCATTGCATGCTGGGACATGTAGTTTCCATGGCCACACCTTGAGATTATAGATAAAGGTGGCTACAATAACTTCTTGGATATGGAAATAAGGGATGGTGCTGCCAGCCCTGGCAGGATGCCAGAGAGGCCCAGGCTGGCATGGCATAGCACTACCTCGGATGTGTCTGACTGACAGAAGACAGACGGGTGAGCAGCCCTACCAGGAGGCGCTGCCACTGCAGGACCTCAGCAAGTAAGAACGTGTGCCTGGTGTTAGGTCCTGCTGAGGCTCACAGCTGCTAAGGCTCCCTGGGTCATCTGAGGCCCGTGGTACCCACCCACTCTGACAACCCAGGAGCCAGGGGTGGTAAGGGCTGGTGGCAGGTGTGTAGGGAAGTGCTGGGCCTGCTCGCAAGGGTGGCAGGGCAAGTGAGCTGCAGAGGGCTATGGAAGGATGCCAGGCTGCAGCCTTCTATGCCGGTTGTCCACACTGCAGTCCCGGAAAAGTAGACCCATGGTGGGAACTCTGCCCAGGCCCAGAGAGCTAAGAAGGTCGTCACTTTAGGGAGGAGAAGCAAGAAGGGACAGAGAGGCATTCTGGGCCCCTTCCAAACCATGGGCCCAGTCCCAGGTGCTCAGAGAGGGAGGACAGCTGCCACTCAGGCGGTATAAATAATCCAATTTATTACTTTTATTGAGAACAGGAAGCCACACAGATTATGATACAAAGTCACCGTTCTCGCCACAAGCCACCACCATTCATCGAGGAAGTTTCCCTTCTAGACCCTGTGCAGGTGGGTGCAGGCCTGGAGGGGCCTAAGCCCCAGCCCCCGTGGCTTCCATGCCCTGCAGACTCAGCCTGGGGGTGAGCCCAAGGAGCCCAGCAAAGGCACCGGAAAGGAAATGCAGTCTCCGTGCTGGGCCAGGAACCATTCCCTGCCCACCCCAGCTGGGCCTGTGGGATCTCCACGGCCCTGGTCCCACTGGAGCAGTGGCTGCTACCACTACCATCCTCACCTACTAGCTGCTCAGAAACGGAGTGAGACGCAGGCAGCAGCAGCATCTTTGGTTAGAAGGATGTGGCCCAGCGGCCACGTCCCCAAGGCTGGGGACAGCCAGCGTTAACTGCAGGGTAAGGAGCAGGGCCTCCTCACTGCCCTTGCTACACCCACTCCCAAGACACACAGGGACAGGGCACCCGGCTCATCGAGGGACTCACTTCTCCTGGAACTGGAGGAATCCGGGTTTGACCTGGGGCTTGGCGTTCTCTAGAGAAGTCGTCGCCAAGGGTGAAGCGGGCAGGTGAGGCACTGATGCGGGCATCTGAGGCATCTGGGGTATGGTGGAAGCCAGCTGCTTCCAGGCGAGCAGGGTGGGGGTAGAGGGCACCGAGGCTGCGTTGGGAGAGGGCCCCTCCAGAGAGGACCCCGGGACTGTGGTGCCAGGGTGTGCCGGAGGGGACGAGGGTGCCAGGAGTGGTTTGGTCTCCGCAGCAGAGGCGGGGAAAGAAGCCTCTGTGTTTCCTTTCGTAGTTCCTCCCTCTGTGCGGAAGTGGAAGCTGAAGAGCAGAAGAAGGCGTCTCAGGTGGGGAGTTGCTGGCAGTCAGCCCTTCCCTGTCCACACATGCCTTGGAGGAGCCGCCTGTGACCCCATCAGAAGCCCAGGCCCAGCATCCCTACCCATCCCTAGGATGGCTTCGAATGTCTCTCATGATCCCATTGGGACAGGCTTTGAGGACAAATGGCTGTGTCCTCCAGTTCTGCACCTGGGTTACCCACCTGGCCAAATCTTCCTTTTTTTTTTTTTGAGACAGGGTCTCGCTTTGTAGTTCAGGCTGGCCCCGAGCTCACTGTGTAGCCCAGGCAAGCCTCAAACTCAGCAATCCTCCTGCTTCTGCTTCCTGAGTGCTGGGATTACAGGTGTGATCCACCATGCCTGGCATAGTGGTATGTGTGACTGACTGCTGGCTGTGGTATTGTTGTATGTGGTTACTAGGGATCGAACCAGGAACCTTGCTCTTGCTAGGCAGGCGCCAGAATCACTGAGCTAAATCTCTGGTCTTTCCTTTTTTTTTTTGGATGATGTACCTGTGTTCTGAGCTTCTACATCATTGTGTATGTGTGCATGTGTATGTATGTAAAGGGCCTGCCTCATGATGCCCCTTCCTCCAGAACTTGTGCCAAGGTTCACAGGTGGGACCCTCAGCATTCAGCAGGCTCTTTATGTGGACCAGCAGTTGGGGATGCCTGTTTTACACATTTTATACAGGTCTGAGTCCAGTTACAACTAGTGGTTGGACTCAGAGCTTTCTAACTCCACAGGATTTACGAATTTATCTATTTTAGGTCAAGGGGAATCTACAGATGCCATGTGTGGCTAGAAAGGCCTCGGTCTGCCCTGGGTCCAAGCTTAGCCCCTTGTTGGGTGGGAATCTGGGCCCTTCTGGCCACTCTGCAGGGACACCTGTGGCCAAACTGTGGGCCCCACCTGGTCTCAGCACCACAACTGCTGGCACTTGGGGGCCTCAAGGTAAAGTCCGGGCAGGCTCTAGGCACGTGGCAGGAGGAAGGGAAGCCAGCTCCTTGGACAGCTGTGTCTGGAGTCTGGAGGAACTGTACCTGTCCTGTTCAGGGGGCTGCTGGAGCCTCACTTGGCCTAGAACCAGGGATGAATGGGCTCTATTTAAGTAGGCCCTGGGACCATGGGGCCCCCCACTCACTTTGCGTGCTTGATGGCCCCATCCAGGGTGCTGAAGAGGGCTCCGCACTCTTCGACCACGCAGTGGAAGTGGGCCTTGTGCAGGAAGTCACACTGGGCATCACAGAAGTCCTTGGTTCCGAACCTGCCAAGAGCAGCCAGCCAGTGAGAGGAGGGCCTCCGAGGTAGGGCTGGCCTGGCCACCAAGGCTGCTGCCCTCCCTGCCCTGCTCTGCAGGCCCTCACCTGCGCAGGTACACCTTCCAGGGCTCTGACAGCTTCTCCTGAACAAGTGCCTTCACAGCCTTACCCAGGAAGGGCGAGGGCTCAGCCGCGGGGCTCCCCTCTGCTTCCGCCTTGATGTTCAGCAGACCGCTGAGGCCAGGGTTGCCCTGAGACATCTGTAAGGACAGAGCCTGAGCTTGGGGCCGAGTGACCCTTAGACAGACCTGCAAAGCATGGCTTTGGCTAGAGAAGCGCCTTGTCTGAAGGGCTGCAGTCTGGGTCCTGGGAGACGCAGGACTGGGCCTGTCCTCACAACCCTGTGCTGTGGGAGCCATCATTCAAGCTGAAGCCGCCACTCCGGGTGCACAGAGCAGCCCATCTTCCTCTAGACTTTGTGGCTCCCTGGTTATTTTCCTGCCAGAGGTTTTGAAAAGAAGTGCAGGAGGAGGAGGAGGGACATGGCAGGGCGGGGAAGAACCCCTATGAATTCCTTGAGAACAAGAGCAGGCACACAAAGGAGGAGCAGGGCGGGAGAGAGGGGGGAGGGTGCAGCCAGCTGGGGCGAGGTGGGAGGAGAGGCTCTCTGGAGGCAGCGTCCTGCGGACAGTAAGGAGCCCACTGGGCCCGCGGGGAGGGGAGGCAGTGGCAGTGGCAGCGGTGGGCCTGACGCAGGAGCCCAACAGGGACCCACCCAGAGGCCTGGCCCAGGCCGCTCCCTCTTCACCCAGTAACTTGTGTACAGTAACCAAATTAATCTTGCTGCAGTCAAATTTATCATGTGAAGGGGAAAAATATATTTGAGATGATGTATAATTTACAAAGACCCTGCATTATTTAAAATAAATATTCCAGAGCGACCTCTCTGGAAGGCGTCCGAGACCATTACTCACCCCGAAAAGTGGAAATTGATGCTTTGCTCCCACTTTAGTCTCCCCCCGCCCCTTTTTAAACAAACAAAAAAATAGATATAAAATAAATAAATAATATTAATAACTAAGGGCGAGAGAAGTTAGAGGGCTCCGGAAAAGCTTTTGGAGTCCTCCATCTGAAGGGAAAAAAAAAGGTGTCAGAGGCTGGAATATATTTCTTCAGCCAGTTCATTAAATTAATTTGTAAGCAGTGGCTCTGAAATTATATTCGATGAAAAATGGCCTCAAAATTTAAATGGTACAAACTCATCTTATTAGAGGGAAAACATTAAAAAACAAACACATCCCCCCAGCCCCCAGCACAGCTTTAATTTCTCTGGGTGGGGGAATGGGAGGGATGTGATGGATGGTTCTTACCTTATTCATAAGCGAGGATAAAAGAGATGAATTTGCAGGGACTGCGTGGCCATTTGATTCATTACTAGAACACACAAACCAAGGGGCTTCAGCTCAGACACCGGGGCACTGTGTCCAGCAGGCCACCCTTCCCAGCCAGACCAGGGCTCCAGCCTGGCCACTGCTGCTGCCCTGCTAAGCCCAGGCCCAGGGGTCCCCTGTGGGGCACGGGCTGGCCTTGCCTCACCTGGGCTCCTTCACCGTCAGGTCCAGGCTGCGGTCCTGGGCAGCCTCGTGTGGGCCTGGGGCACCAGCGCTCTCGCTGCTGCAGGGCTCCTGCTTCACCTGGGCCGGGGGGAACCTGGAAGGGGTGGCCTGCTGCCCGCTTCCTGCAGGGAGGGAGGGAGAGGAAGATGGCTCAGAGGGTCTCAGGCTTCACACACACCAATTCCCCCAGGAAGGGATGTGGCCGGGTGGCCCAGGGGACCCCCAGGGAGGCCTAGCTGCTGGTCAGCAGTTCTCCCCACTGACGAGATCACTTGCGACGCTTACCCCTGTGTGGCAATTCTTCAAGTGATAATTATTGCAAAATTATGTCAAAGTTGTCCTGGCTCAGGGCCTCCTGGAGGAGAAGGGTGGGGGTCTGGGGAGGGGGCTTGAGCAGGGGCGGGGGCCCTTCATATTCTCCACCAACTGTCACAGTCAATTTGTGGGGCTGCCGCTTAAGCTTTTATTAAAGACTCTGTTAATGCTGAGGGAAAGTGGCAGATCTGGACTGGGAGCGGCCCCTCCTCGGTCCCTAGCCCGCTGTTGCCCAGGCGACGGCCCTGCCTGCACTGAGCATGCCCATGGAGGGCATCTGCTGTGTCAGGGCTATGGAGGCTGACAGCCAATCAGGGTGGTTCAGACTGTGTGACCTCGCCCGTCAAGCTGTCCAGGGCAGGGGCTAAGGCCCACCCGGAGGCCAGACCTGGTTGGAGGGGCAGCTGAGCAGGAAGAGGCTGAAGAGGCTGAGCGGAGCAGGGGCAGAATAAGTTGCTGACAGGAGCGTGTCCACCAAGCCTTGCTCCACAATCCCCAAGTGACTGAAATATTAATTTGCCCCAAGGCGCTACAGCTGACAGAGAGCTGCTTCACAGACAGCAAGTGGCATTTTATTAAAAATAAAGGAAATGCCCCCCGCTTCATCTGACCTTTCTTTTTGGGGAAGGAGATCTGTCTAAGGAAAAGAAGTACTTGACAGTCTGGCTGCAGAACCCACTGTGGCCCTGGAGTAGCTGCTGCCCAACCCGAAGGCCCCGTGGGGTGTGGCTGACAGGACCCGCCCCACTCCTGGAGTGGATGCTGGCTCCTCCCAATCACCAGCTGGGATAGGAGAAGTCATTTCTCTCTTGTCCCCGGGGAAGCAGCCCAGCGTAAGCACCCTGGAGACGCGGGGACCCTCTGTCCTGGCTGCGTCCAAGGCAGTCTCAAAGGGGAACAAGCGTCTAGCCAGCAGCCAGTGTGCCGGGGCCTTGGTGTTGACTTCACCCTTGCAGCTGTGTGCTGGGGACGGAGCATACGCACTGTCCCAGCAGCTCCTCACAGTGGACTTTCTGTTTCTTCTCTCACCTATGTGTCCCCAGCACCAGCTCCATGTCAGCCCTCAGAAAGCACCTGGCAAGTGGCCCCTTGCAATCAGCAGTGCTTGTTGCGTGAATGAATGAAATGAGTCACATCCCACATTGAACTCTTCACAAAGACCAACTAACACTTATTAGTCAGATGGGAAACCAAGGCAGAAAGGAGAGAGGGAAATAGAAGAGCAAAATCAAACAAAAAGCAGGGGGGAAAGTGGGAAAAAATAGAGAGAGACAGACAGACAGACAGACAGATGGAGGGGGAGGGGAGGGAGGGGGGGAGAAGGAGGTACATGGAGGAAGGGAACAGTAGGACAGCTGCCCCACAGTGACCAGGGTGGAACGGAAGGGGCAACTGTGGCTCCCAGCCTACATCACAAGCACAGCACATAGCCAGCGTGGCTGCTGGGAGTCAAGGGACTCAAGTCATCTTCCAACTTCACACTAGCCAGCTTGAACAGTGCAGGACACAGGTTCTTAGGTTACAGAGTTCTACCTGGGAAGAGCCTGGAGAGGCTCCACCTGGAGGGGCTGAGCCACCTGCCCTGGGGCCAACTAGTCTGTCTCCAAGTCTCCGCTGGAAGTGGCTGGGCAGGGGGAGAATAGCTCTTCTTAGGGACCATCAGTGATGTGGAGATGGGCCACCAGGACATACCAGCACCCCTGGAGGTGGGGACTCTTGCCCTGCTTCTGGGGGCCTGAGCCAGAGTGAGGTGCTCCAAAGAGGAAATAAACAGGATGGAAAGAAGGGGTACTAGTTGGTGGGAGACTGTGGTGCAGGTACCCAATGCACAACTCTTCCCATACCCCCTTGCTCTGCAGCCTGAGCCCAGGCAGCTATGGGGTCTACAGGATGCTTGGTCCCTGGGCAGTGCCCAGCCCGCTCACCTGGGTCAAAGACGGCTGAGGGCTTGAGGGCAGCTGCGGCCAGTCTGGCCATCATGGGTGAGATGAGACCTTTGCTCGCAGAGATCCTCTCCATGATGGAGGCAGGGGGCACTGGGACAGAGGTGACAGCTGCTGGGGCCGAGTCTCCAGCTCCCGAGGCTACCAGTGCAGGGGTGTCAGGGGCTGCCGAGGCTGCTGCCCCAGATGACATGGCACCCAGGAGGCTGGGTGCGCCCACAGGCAAGGAAGCGCTCCCTCGGCCAGGAAGGAGAGGGAAATAGGGTGCAGCGGTGGGCAGGCCCGAGTTGGACAGGGCCAGTGCCAGCGGGATGGAGCCAGGCAGGCCTTGGGGCAGGAGCCCTGAGACCTTGCTGCTGAGAGGCTTGGTGGCACTGGGCACGGCCTCAGTGGTGGTGGCGGCAGCGACGGCTGCGGCCAGGGACGCGGAAGACTGCTGGCTGGTGGGGGAGGCGCTCAGGCTGGAGTTCTTGCTACTCAGGGCTGAGAAGTCGACCAGGTCGTCGTTGCTCGACTCCTCATGCTCTGTGTCCTTGGCGGCCAGCAGCGAGGGCGGCAGCCCCAGCACGCCCGAGGAGCGGATGTGGCGGCGCTCATGTTTGCGCTTGTGCGAGGTCATCTGGCTGGTGGAGGTGAACGTGAAACCGCAGCCAGCGCGGATGCAGTGGAAGTGGTTGGTGGCCTTGCTGTACACACAGCCCTCGTACTTGCACTCCTCGTACTTGTAGAACTTCTTGAAGCCGTCCTTGGCATAGGCATCATCCTTGATGTGGTAGCTCTTGTGCTTCTCAATGTCACACTTGTTCTTGAAGGTGAATGTGCAGCCAGGGCGCCTGGATGGGGCAGAAGCCTGTCACGGGGCTGTGCCCCACATCCAGGGCACGAGACCACAGCTGGAGAGTCAGCAGAGTCCCTGCACAGGCAGCCCTGGCCGCCTGTGGGCGTAGTGCGCCGCCTCTGCCCTCTCCTGGGGCACCCGTGCCTCTGCTCACCTGCAGTGGAAGTGCGTGGTCTTCTGCCCATAAAACTGGCAGTCGGCTGTGCCGCAGTCCTCAGTGGCCCGGAAGCGCTGGAAGCCATCGTTGATGAGCTGCGTGTTCTTCTTATGGAAGTTCTCATGGGTCATCACATCGGACGTGCTTGTATACACCTTGTTGCAGCCCACCTGCATGGGCCAGAGCTCTCAGTCGGGGACTGAAGCCAGAGCTCAGGGAGTGGCCAGAGCCACAGGTTCCTGCTCAGGCCCCGCCACAGCAAACCCTCCATGGCCTCCTATCCCGAGGCCCTGCAGCAGAACACCCGACAGGGGAGGGACGGACCTGCCTGGAGTGAGGGCAGGACTGTTCTCAGGACCTCACACTTCAGGGCAGAGGTGAGGGCAAATCACTTGGCAGGAGCTGAGTTCTGCATCCCTCACTGCAGCCCAAGGCTGAAGCCCCCAGGGGTGGGCAGGATTGAGCCCTAGAGGTTACCTTTAGCTCAGGACTTGCTCAGTGGATGGTTCTTGGGCACAGGGCCCTCCCACCCACTGCAGCCAGGCTAGGCAGGCAACGTTGCCATATTGAGTAAAAAGCAGTGGCTTCTAGCACCCTTGACGGCTGGGCCGTGCCAGTGTCTGCACCATCTCAGGCCCAGAGGGTGGCCCCCCTTTCCTTGTGCCCAGGTTGCTCCACAGAGGCCATAACAACCCCTGACAAATATGAGGGAGGCGTGGGGGCTGCTATTTGCAACCCAAAGTCGCTCCTCCTGGGTCTGACACCTTGAAAAAGCCCAGACTCTTCATGGCATTAAAACAAAGAATTAAACAAAAACCTCCTCAGGAATCATTCGCAATGCTGCTCTTGGTGTTAAAGCCTGAAAAATGTTAGTCTGTATAAACAGCTCACTGAATTTCCCCCATACCAAGTATGGCCACGGGGAAGGCCCCGCCCTGGCCACCAGACACTGCCCATGCCTGAGCCTCTGGCACTCTCAGCCCTCCAGCCGCCTTTGCCCCAGGACAGGAGGAAGGGGAACTTCTGGCCTCCCTGGACCCTGCCTACGAGGCAGCCCTACCCTGGACTGAAGGGTTGGGGGAAAGGATGCTCTAGAGTGGGCCAAGAGGTTCTGGGCAGCCTGGGCCCTCAGGCGGGGGTGGGGTGGTGGCACCTGCATGCAGTGGTAGTGGGTGCTCTTCCCGTTGAGGTGGCAGCCGTGGTAGTAGACGCTGCAGTCATCCAGTGGGCTAAAGCGCATGAAGCCGTGCTGCAGGGAGTTGTCGCGCTTCTTGTGCATGTTGTAGTGCCGGATCACGTCCTGCTTGCTCGTGAACCTCTGCCCGGAGAGCGGCCGGTTGGTAGGAGCCCAGGCCCTAACCCATGTGCCACATATCCCTGGACCAGGAGCTGGCCCCGAGGCTCTTGGGTCACCCTATAAATAACCCTGCTCAGAGCTGAGGCAGCCATCTGCCCAGTTAGTTCTGGGCCACGCTGATCTTTGGCCAGAAGAGTACTAGAGGCCGAGGAACCACAGACCCTTGCCGGACCTCCCCCTGGGTCCCAGTACCCCCACGCAGAGTGCTGATGAGCTGAGTGAGCCCTGATGGCCAGGGCTCTGATGGGCAATGGCATGTCCTGCCTGGGGAACCTGTGGGTGATACCAGACTGGGCTCTGTGTGAGACGGAGGGACCAGCGTATGTACCCTGCCCAGCATGCCTCTTCACTAGCTCTGCACCTGCTAACAGCAGTGAATACTCGGTGACCTCAAATTCCCATCTTGAGAATGGAGAGATAACAGCCCTAGAAGGGCCTGGAGAGAGCTGGTTGGCTTATGCACACTACTGCCTAGAACAGGCCCTGGTCTGCGCTCCACTCCAGGACCAGAGACCCAGAATGAGCTTCCCCAGGACACCAAGCATGGCAGCTTCTCAGCAGGGACCAGGAACAAGGGCAGGCTGGGGCTGGAAGCTGCTCTCTACCTACACAGGCGGAGCCCCAATGGTCTACTGCAGCCCCACCCACCCATCCAGCAAGAGCCCTTGTGCCTTGCTGGCGGGCTACGGCCTCACCTGGTAGTTGCACTCCGGGTCCAGGCAGTGATAGTGCTCGCGGTACTGGTAGGCGCAGTGGATATGGCCGCAGTGCTGACTACCCGAGAACCTGAAGAGACGTGGGTGGGTCAGGCCCCTCACCAAGGGACACGTATGTGCTGCTGGGGTTTGTAGGGTCTGAGCGGGGATGTGAGGAGACAGGGAACAGAGCAGAGGACTGGGGATGTCAGGGCCAGTGATGGCCTTTCAGGACTCTGTCATCTCCCCGAGAGCGAGTGCCAGGTGAGGAGGAAGAAGCTGAGAAGGACACCCACTGCCCTGTGGAATCCAATGGCCTTCCTGCAGGTCACAGCCTGATCAACCTGGACCTGCCCAGCTCTGACAGGGAGGGGACCCAGGCTGCTGAGGGTGTTAAAGGGCTCTCTCTGTGCTGGGCTTTTCCTGATACTTGAAACAGTCCAGAGTTATGAATTTTTAAAGCACAGCATCTGTTTGGTTTCCGTGGCAGGGAGCTCGCTCTCCAGCCAAGTGTGAGCCAGGAGCCCCGGCTGCCTGACCACTGCAGCCTCCTGGGATGAGGGTCCCTCTCAGGCCCTATGCCCCGGGGGTGGTTTTCCCAGCCAGCTCGGTCGGCAGCCTCTCAGACAGGAAACCACTTGTGCTGTGGAGAAGGTGCTTCTGGCCCCACCATGGGAGAGGGAACAGCAGCCTCACTGGGGGAAAAACATTTGAAAATAAATATTTAAGCCGAAGCTGCCAAAAGGGCCATCTGCTGAGGCACTAATAATAATGACAGCAATAATAATAAAGAGAAGAGGGAAGAGAGTGAAGCAGAAGAGACTGAGGGACAAGGGAGGCAGACAGACAGAGAAGGACTAAAGACAGGTGCCACTGGCCATGGCCCTTCTACATGCTGCCCACTGTGCCCTGGTCTCTGGGGGCCTGACCTGGATGGTTGAGGAGGAGGGTCTTCACTGGCCAATGCTGCTGCCCTTGGGTGATGGGGATCTGGTGCCCACACCTCCTCAGCCCTGCCATATGGCCAATGCTCCATGTGAGGGCAAGGCCTAGGCCCTCAGGCTCCTCCCACACCCTGGCTTTGCCTGGGGTACAAGATGCTGAAGTGTATGTGGCCCAGTTTACACCAAAGGGTGGGTCTGAGACGGGCTTGCAGGGTGTGAGTGGGTGGGAGCAGGGAGAGGCAGGCCCTGGCCCCAGTGGTGAGAGGTACACACGATTCCTCCATCCCTGGACATTCCTGGCTCCCCCACCTTTTTTGCACATAGTCTCCTCTCCAGGGGCCTACCTGGCGATATATTTCTGGTAAATGTTTACATCTTCAGTGACAGCTGGTTTATCTGTGGGCAATCCGTTCCTGGTGAGACACATAGGGCACAGCCGATTAGCAGACGGAGATGGCCTCTGCCCTAGCAGCTTCTGGTGGGCAGGGCCCTTGTCTCTTTGCTCTGCAGGTTTCCAGAGCACTTGGAGTGGGACTGCCGAAGCCTTCAGGCAGAAGCCTGATGCTCAGTTAGCCCAAATCTGATGAAGGCTGTAGCTCCAGGCCTAGAGTCCATCAGATAGAAGCCTCCAAAGCCAGAGCTCAGTGCCCTGGCACGCAGGGATAAGTACCAGGCACCCAAGGTAGGAACACAGGAGAAGGTGGGTAGCCCTCAGCAAAGGGAGAAGTGTCTCATCCCCCAGGCCACCATCCCATCTGGATCTGGCCCTGGGCTCCAGGCTTCCACACTGCAGTGCAGGAAGGGCTCTGAGGAAAGGTCTCGCTCAGCTGCCCAGCATCTGGGCCAGTGCCCTATTCCCAGTTAAACTAAAAGGGCATTTGCATCCCAGCTCAGCCTCCTACCTTCTTTTTCCTGCCTCCTGAGAGCCAGGGCCCCAACATGGACCCGGGCACCCCACCCAGGGTGGGGCTGTCTTGGCCAGCCATAGCCTGCACCCAGTCCTTGCAGCAGCGTGACAAGGGGGTAACAGTGGTCCTTGATATGCATGTTGGAAAGTGAGCAGTCCATACTGATGCCCAGGTGTGCAACAGTGTGTGAGCATGCACGGGGAGGAGTTGTGTGCAAGCATACACACACAGGAAGAGCGGTTACCTAGTGAGTGCATGTTCATGTGTGTGAACAGGTGCCCAGGATCTGGCACGAGTGTCCGGCTGCCTGAGGGGATGTGTCCACTCCGGTGAACATCACAGAAAGGAGCAGGCCACCCTAGAGCACCCAGTCCTGCCCAGGGCTCCAGGAGCACAGGGATGGGGAGCACCTTACTTGACAGTGGAGACGGTCCCCGTGGTGATGGAGTCTGTTTTGGAGAAGGTGGACTTCAGGTACTCAGGCGTGTTGAAGGACAGGGAAGCAGGCGGCTCGGGGCCCGGCCCAGGGGCGCTGGGTGTACTGGGCACACCGGTGAGGGGTGCAGGAGCCAGGCTGGGGGTAGAGGGAGCCTTGGGGGGGCCAGGCTTCTGGATGCCCCGGACATCGTACTTAGAGGGCCGCCCCACCTTGCCCGTCTTGAAAGCGATGGCCCCGCCCATGTCAGGGCTGCCCTCCCCAGGCTTGAAGAGGTGCAGGTACTTGACGTTCTCGAGGTCATACTTGGATGGCTTTTTATAGGCGCTCCCGTTCTGGGGTCGCAGGCTCTCCCCCGTCTTCAGTTTCTGGATGAAGAAGTCATACTTGGAGGCACGGGCTACAAGGTTCTGCATCTGGACACTGCTGTGTGACGGCAGGGGCAAGATGGTGGCCTTGGTTTCCAGGTGGGTGGTGTTGCTGGGCAACCGCAGGCTGGGCAATGGACCCACCACCTCCTTGCCTGCCCGTTCCTCAGCCTTAGTGCTGTGGACTGGCCAGGAGAGCTGCTCCCCGGCCTTGAGCTTGCGGATGTACTCCTCATACTTGGAGAACCGTGCCCGCTTGCTGAGGGCGTCCTCTGAGGTGGGCAGCATGGAGGAGGTGGTGGCCTCAGGGGTGGAACCTGCGTGCAGCTTCTCGAAGCTGATCTTCCTGGCGAGTTCGTCCCTTGTGTTCTGGTCGTCATAGCCAAACATGCCAAGGAACTCAGTCATGGTGGAGGCCGCATAGTCCCGCAATGAGGAGGCCTCTCCTACAGGGAGGAGAGGGGCGGGTCACCTCTGGGAAGTGACAGGAGGTCCCCACCGTGAGCCCTATCCCCAGAGGGAGGGGCCTGGCTGGGGAGGGGCAGGGCAGGACATGATCTATGGACATTTGGCTCACTTGTTAGGTTTTACGACTCTTAAATTAATTTGTTTTAAAAAAAAGTAATTAATACTGGGGTAAAATAAAACGAGTTCATCAATGCCAGGAAAATCAATTTCCTAAATGTTCTGGCCGATGGCTTTTCAGTACATTAAACAAAGTTTCATAAATGTCTCTGCTCTCTCGCCTTGGCCTAATATGAAAGGGAAGTCATCTTACTGGAAGTAAGGCCAGATCCCAACCTGCCTCCTGGGCCAGGGGCAGCAGCCAGGGGCCAGGGACAGGTGGAGATGTCAAGAGGGAGCCGGGGGCTGAAGGAGAGACTCTAGGTAGGCTGGACTGGGTCTGGCTGGGGAGCCTTCTCTGACCCCCACCATGGATCTCCAGGGCTGGTCTAGGACCTGGCCTCCTGGTCTCCAGAGAGCTGGCAGGGCAGGGACTGTGCGGATGGATGTGCCCAGCCAGACCCCCTCGGGGCCCTCCAGCCAAGACTCATACTGGGGATAACTTCAACTCCTTACTCACCCTCTGGTCCCCCAGGAGAGCAGGGCAGGACTGGCGGGAGAGGCAAGCCCTGGGGGACCCATCTACCCTCCCCTTGGCCATGCCCACAGCAAACTGAGGTCCCTGCAGTGACATCTTCACAGGGACCGCACACACTGGGTCTCATGTACACTCGGACACATGCATACTATCACTATACACTCTGATGTTTACACATGCTCTCACCTACTACTCACATATAATGTCATAAAAACACAGTGGATATTTAAATTTTAAATACCTTTTACAGCAAAAGACGTATTGCCAAGAATGTTGGAATAAGTGTATTTGATGTGAGGAAGAGCATTTTTTTTTTTTTTTTGCTTTTTGAGACAGGGTCTCGCGTTGTAGTTCAGGCTGGCCCTGAGCTCACTATCGTGCCCAGGCAAGCCGCCACGAACTCAGCAATCCTCCTGTCTCTGCCTCCCGAGTGCTGGGATTACTACAGGCGTGAGCCACCACATCCGGCATTGTGGTATGCAGTGTTGATTGTTGGTGGGCGTGTCTCCACACCCAGCATTATATGTGATTACCGGGGATCGAACTCAGGTCCTTGTGCTTGCGAGGCAGGCACTGGAACCACTGAGCTAACCCTCCGGCTCAGGAAGAGCATTTTGAGGTAGATGAATAGCAATGTGTCTTTCACTATAAAAAAAATTTTTTTTTCGATATCAGGATCGAACTCAAGACCTGTACCTACAAGGAAGGAATAGCAGCACTAAGCTAAATCCGCAACCCAGTAATTTTTAATGTGTAAACATTTAACATATTTTCTTTTTTTAAAAAGTATTATTTATTCTTAGAACCAAAGTTTTTATTTTTTGGTATAGGGGGGTGAACTCAGGACCTTGGGCTTGCAAGGCAGGAAAGGTGCCATGGAGCTACAGCCCTGGTCCCATATTTTCTAATCTACATGCAAACACACACACACTCACATGTGTTCATACACCCACACTCAGACTCACAAGCTCACATTCCCCCAACTCTGTACAGACACACATGTGCACAACCCCCCAATGCCACACTCAACTCCCCAAAACCAGTCTAAGGATGCAGGAGGAAGCAAGCAATATCTGGAGCCTCCTCCTCTCCAGGCCTTTCGCCACAGCATGTGGGGTTAGGTGCTCACAAGCACCTAACCCCACCTGAGCACCCACCTGAGCACGTTACACACCCCCTGTGGCTCCGCCCCAGGTCAGGCCAGCGAGACCCACCGCCCAGGGACACTGTGCTTTCTCCTCTCTATAGAGGTCTTCACGGGGCCGTGCTGGGGGTTCTAACAGCACCACCAAAGGAAGGCATGCCATGAGGGGTCCCCCGTGTCACCCAGAACTTCCGGGTCTGGGTTACTAGAGCACTCCCACAGTGGGTTTGCTGGAGTGGGTGAGAAAACCCTGGAGGATGCAGAAGAAGGGGCTCTGAACTCCTGGGGAAGGGAGTAGTCCTGGGGGGTTCCAGGACCCCACTAGGTGAGAAGAGGACAGACTGGGCAGTGACTGGACAGACATCTCCTGCCTGGCAGAGTGGGTGGGTGGGCCACTGCCCTGAGTCCAGACACACGAGTTGGGGGCCCAGCGGGAGGAGTGGGCTCTGGCTGCTGGAGGCAGTGGCTCAGGGACCAGGGAAAGGGCTAAAAATAGCTGGAAGCAGCTGAGCCCTCACTATATATGGCAGAGAAACAGAAGGCTCTGAAGGGCAGGCCGCTTTGAGCAGGGAGGGGGCCGGGTGGGGGGTCCCGGAGACAGCCCAGAGCCTCGAGTTCTTAAGCCCCAAGGCCCAGGGAAGATGGCCTGGCAGTAGGGCCATGCTGACGGGCTCTATGTGCTTGGAGCTGAGGGGCAAGGCCCACGGCCACAAGGCCATGGTGAGTCCAAATCCTGCCTCAGGTCTCCCCACCTCTGTTCCCTAGAGGGAAGAAGGCCGGAGGTGAGGCCCACTCCACTGGCTCATGTGGCTGGGCTGGGTGTGGAGGGGTGTTGAAGGGACAGCAGTAGCTGTCACTGTCCCCTTCTTCTCCTCAGGCCCAGCACAATCACCTTGTGTCTGGCAATAGCAAGGGCTTTTCCTATCAGAGGAAACTGAAGGTCACACTTTTCCTCATTGATCTTGCAATGTTTGTTAATTACTCTGTCACTGATGTGGCGAAGGATAATTAAACAGCTCTGTTTATATCTTATATGCATAATTATGTGGCTGCGCAGGGCTCCCTGCGCAGGGAGGAGATGCGCCCCTTGCCGCAGGGGGAAGGGGGACAGGGGAGCAGTCAGGGAATCACAGCGCTCCAGGCACAAGCCTCGGAAGGAAGCTGGGGGCTGAAGCAAAGGTCCCAGACCCCTGGCTCCAGTCTTGGAGGGGATCCCAGCCTGCCTGTTTCTTCTTGGAGAAGAAAGCTCCAGGCTTCTCAGAGTCCTATAGACAAGGAAACACTAGAGAAGCCGGGCCCCAGCCATCTCTTGAGAAGCAGAGAACCTAAGAGGACCAGGTCCAGAGGCTGGGTGGAAAGGGATCTGGAGCCTGGGCAGGGCCAGCCTCGTGACCCAGAAAGGTCCTGCCTGGAGACAGAGGGCCAGGTAAGAAGGCAGAGAGAGGAGGTAAGAACAAAGCCTCCGCACAGAATCCCTCTGGACAGAGATGACGCAGACAGCTCATGGGGCTCACCTTGCCGCCACCTCCCACAGCTCCTGCACGGGCGGCCTGTACTATGGCCCCACAGCAGACCTGTCACTGCAGGTGTGCAAACATCCACCCACTTGCCATCTCTCTGCTCTGTGTGCCCATCTGTACATCACTTTCTCAGCACCCACTCTGTGGGTGGTGTCCAGCCTGCTCACTTGGGAAGCTGCTTCTTCGTCCCTTTGCACCCTGCTCCTGGGAATCCTCACAGGCTTGGACCAGGAGAGAGGAAGAAAGGGTTGTCCCTGGACACGCTGGCCCTCACCTGGCCTCCTGGGGCTCTGCGCCCTTTTCCAGCCTTTGGCCTCCACGCCGAGGCTGCAAACCCACCTGAAGCCTGCTTGGCACCCGGGCCACTGTTGTCCTTTGAGGCTGTCCCGTCCAAGTGCTTCTCCTCCAAGCTGCCGCCATCTTTGGAGTGCTCTTCTGCATGGTCTTCCTCATCACTACAGCCCTGGGGCTGGACCATGTAGACGCCCTCCGGTGGCAGCTCCAGGCCCTCTCGTGGGATTCGCCCCAGCACAGGTGTGGGTGCTGGCTCCTCGCTGTACTCCCCGTTGACCCACTTCTCAATCACCGCCCGCCTCTTGTCCTCTTCGCTGCGGGGGGCCTGGGCCGCCCCAGACTCAGGGCCACTGCGTTCCTTGTCCCGAGGCCGCAGCGGGCTGCCCTCGGCCTGGGCACCGGCCTCTGCTCCTTTCTCCACCACCACCTGGCGACTCAGCTTGGCACAGATGGCGTTGAGCTTCAGGCCACCTTTGCGCTTGGCTGCCATTGTGGGCTTGCCTGAGGGTGGGTCGGTGCACCGGGTGCCTTCAGCTGCAGGGATGGAGGGGCATGCAGTGAGAGGTCTGCATGGCATGCATACCACCCCCTGAACAGACCCACACCCCCTAAGCCACAGGCCTCCCAGACTGACTATGATTTGACCAAACTGCCCTGGCACTGCCTGGCATGTGCTTATCTCCCCCACCAGTCTGGGAGTGCTGGGTCCAGCACACAGGTCACTCTGCCCTCAGAGCCTGGCACACAGTAGGTGGCTCAAAATGAATGAATGAATGAATGACTTCAAACGGAAGTTTCTTCCCAGAAGCTGGTTCCTGGAAACATTTCTCAGGCATCTGCCTCTAAAAAGCTCCTTGAAGAGGTGACCCACTAGACACTGAGGCACAGACAGGCCAAGGGGTTTGGGGGTGGAGTGAGGCTGGCAAGTGGCAGTGCCGCACTCCTGGCAGCCTGCTCCACATGTGCATGTTCCACCTCACCACAGGGCCCTGGGGAGGATCAGCAGACAGCCAGCTTCCAGCCTGTGCCAACCTCTAGCCTTGCTGTTCCCAGCACACTTGTCTGGTACCTTCCCCTTCTAAGCATCTTGTCCCCTGGCAATTCCTCTGCCAGGCCAGGTTCCTGGGCCCTGCTGACTCTAACCCTTGTTCACTGGACAGCAGAAGTGTTCCCTTGGCTTCCAGTCACTCAGGGCCCTAAAAGTCTCTGTTTTCCTCAGGCTCCTACTCCCATCAGGGCCTGCCTGGCTCTTATAGCCTAGGCCCCCTGGCCATTTCCTATTGCTGTTCCCTTTTCCTAAGCTGCAGGAAGGGACCATCTAAGCACAGAGTTCCTGTGTTGCTGCCCCAGAGCCTCCATCCTCCTTTTCTGCCCAGCTCAGAAGAGGCTCAGCCAGGACAGATTGGAAGCACTTAGACCCTTACTGGCAGTGCCAAAAGCTTGACTGACCCCTGGCATGACAGCCCACAGGAGCAGCTGGAATTGCTAAAAAGGCTACTTGGGTGCTACCCAATCCCTTGCTGCTGCTTAGCCTGTACTCTGCCTGATGAGGGCACAGAGAGTCCTAAGGGCCAGCAAATGTGGGCGCACACACAGTGATCCCACAAACCATCTATCTGTCTGCTCACCTGCCTGCCCAGTTATTCATTAGTGAACCCCTATGTGCCAGGCCTGTGGTAGAGTGGGGGACAGGGTAGTACTACGCAGAGGGTGTCAGCTCACACTCTGCTAGAGTGGCTCCCACCAGGGAAATGGTGTATCCCACGCAGTGAGAAGTGGGGGCTCTGCTCCTCTGCTGCATGGTGAGAGGGCTTCACAAAGGTGGGTCAGATACCAGAGATGCACATGCCTGGGAGCGCACTGAGAGGCCACCCTGTGCCTGCCCGGGCCTCATCCACCACACTGCACAGACAACTGTCCCTTGACACACACGGTGCCCAGGGCACCCAAACCCTTGCCTTCTCATCAGCTGCTGGTGTGGACACTAACCCAACCCACTCCCAGAAAAGGGTCTATTCAGCCTGTCCTGTCCTATGCAGGCCTGCGGCCCTGCCTTCAGGGCCTTGGATCCTTGCCCAAGCTGGATGCCCACTCCACTGATGTCTGTCCACAGTGCCCAGTCTGTGTTGCCCATGTGCAGATCCATACACATTGGCATGGGGCTGCTTCTCATAGCAGCAAAAGCCCCTTGTCCCTGCACAGCCATGAACTGCTGGGTGGTGGGCAGGCCCTGTGACACTCTTCTGGGGGAGCAGACCTCTCCAGGTCCCCTCTTGTCCCTTCCCTGGATGGAGAAGGGAGGGGCGGGGGTGGGGGAACCTGCACTATTTTTACCAGGAGGTAAGCAGCCAAGTGTGTATGGCAGACAGCAAATGAATCTATAAATATTTATCCCAAGGAAGAGGGAAGCAGAAGCTCCCAAGGCTGCACTTGCTGCTGGTGACACCCTCCCCAGACCCCACCCAGCCCGGAGCCTCCTGTCCTCAGCTTGTGGAGTCCAGCCTCCCCTCTCCTGTTCTCCGCTGTGTGCCAGGCCAGTCCCACCTGGGCCCCCACCAGCTGCAGTGCAGCTGTATACCCAAGGCCCACCCCCAGGCCCTAGGTTCCTCTGCCTCTGCCGACTCCCCCTACACCTGCCCTCCAGCTGCTGCTTTGCCCCAGCCCACCTGCCTTCCAGATGTTGCCCTCCCTCTGACTCTACTGCTGGTCTCCAGGGTGGGGGTGGAGGAGGCGCCTGAGCCTGGGATGCAAGGGTAGGGACAGGGCAGGGGCAGGGCTTATGGCTGTGAGTGGCAGCACGTTCACTGCTGGGACAGTGGGAAGGGGGCATGTGTGAGCTGAGGGCTGCCTGCCTGCTGCCGCCTTCCCTCGCCCCCATGGGGCCTGGCTGCTGGCCCCTCCATCAAGGCCCTGGGACCTGCAGACTACCCCGCCCCCACGGTCTGACCCCAGACTCCTGTCCGTGTAAACATTCCTTTGACTTTCTTCCCTAAAATATAAACGCCGTGGCCAGGCCTCAATGGAAGGAAGCCATCCGTCCCTGGCCCTGTCACTGCCCCTTTCATCTCCTTCCCGCCACCAGCCTGCCCGCTGCTCTATTTACACTAGACACTTCCTTTGGGAACAATGCTGCCCAGGAGGCAGGCTGGGGGTGGGGGGTGGGAAGGAGAGGGGACTCCTGTTCTGCTCACCCAGGATGGGTAGGCGGGGGGTGGGGGGGGTGGGGCAGGGAGGACAGCCTTGGTGGGCCAGGCAGAGAGCTCATCTCTTCCTGGCAGCCTCTAGCCTCTGGTCCTAGTGGCTCTGGCCTTGCCAGGGTGAACCCTGGGAAGTGGCACAGCATGGGTATTGCCTGGCCTTTGGGGTCAGAGCTGAGTACACGCCCAAGCTTCTCTATGAAAAAGAGCTGCAGGGGTCAGATATTTGGCTCAGTGGTTCCCGCGCCTGCCTCGCAAATGCAATGGTCCTGAGTTTGATCCCCGGTAACCACATACAGTGCTGGGCGTGGTGCTCACGCCCACCAGCAATCAATACCACATACCACAGTGCCGGGCGAGGTGGCTCACACCTGTAATTCCAGCACTCGGGAGGCAGAGACAGGAGGATTGCTGAGTTCCAGGCTTGCCTGGGCTACATAGTAAGCTCAGAGCAGCCTGAACTACAAAATGAGACCCTGTCTCAAAAAAAAAAAAAAGGGCTGCAGGAGGGAGCCCATCTGTGCCAAGTGCAGGGCCTGGCAAGCCAGGGACTGGAAAAAGGTAGCTGAGCAGGGGACAACAGACAGATGTGGCACCAGGAACCTTCCCCTCATCTCAGCAAACAGCGTCTCCTCAGCCACCAAATTTCCAAAGCTTCCCTACCAGGGCTCCAAACTCTACCAGCCTTTTGTGGGCAGCCCTGTCTCTGAGCTTAGCAGGCCCCACTGGGTGGCAGGAAAGACAGGTACAAAGTGACTGTCCTTTACAGCACCTTGGCCCTGATGTCTGATGACGAAAGAGGTGGTGAGCAGGGACTACCACTGCCCCATCTGACAGAGGAGGAAGTTGATCCCAAAGCCACAGACACCCCAGAACCTGGGCCTACCATGCCAGGAGTTCAGGAAGGCCAGGGCTCAAGCCTGCCCACTAAGGCTCCTGGGAAAGTTCTGCAAGGTCTTCCCTAATGGGGCTCCATTTCTCCCCTGCCCCTCTCCTCCCCACCCCTACCTCCTGTTCCCACAACACCGAGCCCCCTAAAGTGTTAACTGTGATGGGTAAAATGGTGCAGCAGATTGCTACAATAAATAATTTACTGATATTTATAAATATTCAAATCAGCCAGCTTCAGAAATCGAATGAAGGGAGGGCCTCGGGAGAAGGGGCCCGTTATGGCACGAATCTCATCACTCCCTCCAAAGGCTGGGGAAGGCCAGGGCTCCTGCCAGTTCTGGGTGAGAAGGGGGGCTCCTGTAGCTGCACCTGGGCCCCCAGCCCCCTGGTTTCCCTGACTCAGAAGGTGGAGGCAGGAAGCTGAAGCACTGTCCCTCCTCACCTGGTGAGGGTCAGCTCGGGTCCTCCCGCGTTCTAGGGGAGGACAGGCTTGGTACCCACTGCCTGGGCCCTGGGCTTGGAGTAGCTGTCCTGCCAGGGCAGGGCCAGTCCCGGGGGGCTGGGCAGGCCTGGCAGCCCCTCCCTGCCCATGAGTAATGTGTTTTGGGGCTGGGCTGCCTGTCAGATACCAGGCTCCGAGGTGCTTTATGGGCTCTGCTTGGTGGCTCTGAACTCCCTGGTAGGAAATAAAGTTCTCCCTGCGCGTCCCTTCTAAACATTTCACTCAGTGGAAACGGTGTTTAAGAAAAATGAGGACATATTTCTTCCTAAGGATGCCGTATCCCCTTTGGGCACCCTAATGCCCGCTGTATATCAGGAGGTAGGAAGGCAGGGGCCGGCAGCCAGTCCCTCGGGATGGAGGTGCGGCCTTGACTGCCTGCCGCTGGTGGCTTAGGGGTTCACAGGCACCGCCTGGCCACTTTGGTGCTGCCCTAGACTGTGGGGTCTAGAACCACATGGCAGCTGGCACCTCCTGAGCACTCTGTGCCCTGGAACACACTGGGCAGGTAAAATCACCTTGGCGATGTCCCAGGATCTCTGTGTGCCAGGGGTCCTTCCCCATTTCCACAGGGGGTAGCAGTAGTGGTAAGACTGGTAACTGCCCACAGTCACCAAGTAGTGGTGAAGCCTGGCTCCCGCGGGCTGACATCCAAGGTCATGGGCTTGAACCCCACACACGTCTTCCATAGCCTTCCAAGCAGCTGTTTGGAAGTCCCAGAGATGACGTGCTGTTAAAGTTTCCACCGTGGTGACCTTTCAGCACTTGAACTTTGTGGACCACAAGCCCCTGTTGAAGGGCACCGTGCCTGTCTGTCCATGCCATGACCCTGTGCAACTTCTGTAGGCCAGGTCCAGGGCTGAGTTCCAAGGCTAGGACATGGACAAGACAGGCAGCCCTGGGACTACCTTACCCTTGTCCCTATGTTGCAGATGGTTCATTCAGACAAGGGAGTGACTATTTAAAAGTTACCACAAGAGCCACTACCGTGGTGAAGAGCACAGGGGCCACATGAGCAGAGAGGCTGGCAGGATGCCCTTCCCCGCCTCCCTCTCCATCTGCACAGTTAAATCCCCACATTCCCAGCCAGGTCCGTCCCCTGGGATAAGGGTGTGCTCCTCGGCTTGGGACAGAGGAGAAGGATGGGAGAGATTCTGTGGGAGGGAAGTGAGGTTGCTGCTCCCCTGGGGTTCCTGCCAGGTCCCAGTCCTTAAGAGAGCCATGCTGGGAGTGGGTGAGGCTGGGCGGCTGGGCCCTAGCTTGCCCCCCTTTGTTTATTTATTTATTATGATTTTTTAGTCCAGTTAAAAGGTTTACTATCCAGACGCGTCTAAGTGGCCTCACTTAGCGTAAGTAACTCTATAAATCAGGAGAACTGTTAGCATCCACCGCACAGGCTGGCTATCAATCTCCCCCAGGTCACAGCCAAACAGGAAGGGGAGAAAAAAAGAGTTACCACCCAGGGGAGATTTAAAACACACACACTGAGCAAACACACAGACTGTGTGCATGTCTGTGCGCACACGCTCAGGCATCTAAATTTGTACCATCGTATCATACTCACACTGAACACGCGGAGCGGCCCAGAGAATGGAAATGCCGTGTGTGGTCATGGTAATGAACACAAACATGCCTCCTGCCCGGAAGGGAGACACAGCCCAGGCAGAGTACCTCCTGGGTGCCCCCAAGGCCAGGCTTTGGGTGCCCAAACTGCCAGGCTTGAGAGAGTGCCCAGCAGGCCTCCCCTCTCTGCCCCCCTGCAGCAGAGGGTACTAGCTTTCCCTTTTGCATAGCCAAGGAAGGCACTTGGCAGGAAGGAGGGGCCAAAGGAGAAGACACAAGGAGGATGTGGGCCGCAGGCACTGCAGCAGGGTGCGCTGGCCTCCGTGCTCCTCTGAGGTTCTCTCTCATGGTGCCTGGCACAGGCTCTGGAAGGGCAGCACCATCAGAATGAGTGACTGGCTGCCAGGCAGAGACTGGGGGGCAGGAATTAGGGTGACCTTTCCAGGCCGGCTGCAGGAATGCCCACCTTATTACTGGGTGGCTGCGGTGGAGCGTGTGCAGCCTGAACATAAGCTCTCATCCCTGGAAAGGCCGTGGACCTAGAAGGTCCCGTTAGCTTCGAGCAACACTGTGGAGCGTAGCGGGGGACCACGCGAGGGAGGCCGCTCCTGGTCCCAAGGAGGACTTAGGTGAGGTGGCCGAGGGGGAGACCTGCCCAGGCCACCTCCCCTCTCTGCTGCCCGGGAGGCCTCCCTGCTCACCCCGCCTGCCTGCCGCTGCATCTCCCCATGAACTCTATTTCTCTTTCCTCTCTGAAAACAACTGAGCTGTAAATACTGTTTAACCTTCTCCCCCCCTCCCCCCCACTGCCCCCTCCCCTCCGCACTATAAAAACACAAATATGCCATAACTCAGCCGCCCGGCCGCCCAGCCTCCAACATGCCCCGCGCCCGGGCCTCTCAGGAAGGTCATTACAAACGACTTTCCGATTCACTGCTCCTGAAATAATTTTGTGTATTAAAACCTGAATCTGCACTTTCTGGGGCCGAAAGCCTCGCTTAATTATGGCGGGTGTCCTTGGGACGGACAGTGATCCTTCACTCTCCAGCCCGCGCTCCAGCCCTCCGCCCGCCAGCCCGCCCCCCTCCCCGGGCCCAATCTGTTTTCAAAGTGTGTCTGTCCTTTATTAAATTGTTTTCTTTTCCACATTATCAGTTGCCATGGAGACCTCATCTCTCGGATTATTTGAATTTCATTATATCTATTGATTTGGGAGCATTTCATCTTTTTTATTGTTTTTCTGTCAATTTTCAAAACGAATAACCATCTAATTTGCGTCAGTGCTGATTATGTTTGTCCCTCAATAGAGGTCGGCAGCTGCGCTGGGGAAACAAATCAATGAAAAACCATCATAAAACTCCCCACTCCAGTCTCCAGGATGTGTGGGTGACATTCCACGCCTGCGAGAGACACACTCATCAGCTCCAACTTCGGCTTCGGCGGTGGCAGCTCCGTTCCACGGCCGCCTCCTTTGGCCTTAATATTTAATTTTGTGATTTGGGGCATTATTAGTGGTGTTTTTATTAGTGCGTATGCTTGTGTTTGGTGGTGGGCTGGCTATTTCATTAATTTGTGGGTGAGGCAGGGAAACCCCTGGAGAAGAGCAGGGCAGACAGTGCAGGGGGCGCGGCAGGAAGTGGAGAAAAGAGGGGAAACACCCTGAGGAGTGGGATAAGAGTCTAGGGACCAGGAGAGCCCCGAGGAGGGGGCTGGAAAAGGGGGATCTAGAGAAGGGGAGAAACAGGGAATTCAAATTGCTTACTTTGTTGTTTTTTTTAAATAATTTATGCAATTTTAAGCATTTATGTATAAATTTTTTAATAAGCCACCCTGGAGCAGGATGGCCATTAACATCCCAACGTCCTTCTGTCCAATGGGCTGGCGGAGAGGATCAATTTCTGAGAGTACTTTCCCTTTTTTATGACATGATAAAATGCTTTTAAAGCAACTTACACAAATATGGAAATTTTTTTTCTTTTTCTGTCCCCTCTCCCTTCCCCTAACAGCCTTCTTATTCACCAGGGAGGGGACACATGTGCACACACATACACACACACACAGACACACATTCACACGCAAACATGTTCACACTTTCTCTCCTGCAGGGGAGGGGCCGAGGGGGCTGGCGGGGAGACAGTTCTAACTGGAACTAGCCGCCTGTCCTTCTAACAAGGGCATAAACTTTCATTACCCATGCACACAGTCAAAGACAATTTAGGGAAACGCGCTGCTCGGAAAAGGAAAACCTCAGCGATTCGCGGTCCACGCCACCAACACCGCCATCTGGGGGCTCTCCCTCCTGCACGAGGGCACCTGGGCCCTGAGCCCCTGGCCCTGGCCGGCAGGAAATGGGGGAAGGGCAAGGATGCTTCCCTGGGGTGCTCTAAGTGGCAGGCAGCCAGAGCCAGGCCGGACAGCCAGAGTGCAAGGGTCTGCCTCCGGGGCCAGACCGGACGGTGCCAGAGCTGGGCAGAGGCTGGCCCGGCCTTGCCCTTCCCCGAGGCCACTTGGCTGGCACTGGCCCAGCACAGGCCCTTGGGGGCAGGCACAGAACTCCTTCATTTCTGCCACTCTGCTGCCTGGAAGAGAGCAGAAGCTTGCTGTGTGGATGGACAGAGAGACAGATGGACCAGAAGACAAAGCAAGGAGGCAGGCCCCAGGATCATCTGAGGAGCCCCACAAGCCCCGGAGGCAAGGTGTCCTTCAAGATCTCCCTCTGTGGAGAGTTCTGGGGCAGAAGTGCCTCTGGGAAGAAACCTGAGGCATCAGCTGTCATGACCCCAGGCCAGGCCAAGCTGAACCCCCAGGAGACAGAGGCAGGCCCTGTAAGGAAGACAGTGGGCGGCCTCACCCCAGACTCAGGGGGCCCAACCTGGCCTAGCTTCTCCTGACGGGAGTCTGAGGGACCGAGGGTGACCCTGCCTGATACCCCCCCAGTCTGTTCACAAGCACTGGATGCCAGTGTAAGGGCTGCCCCTCCCCACTCTGCCACTGAGTGACAGTGACCAGCCTTCTGAGGCCACACTTGGGCACCTCAGGTTTGGCAACTTCAGATAAATCAACACTAGAGACATAGCCCACTTGAAGCAAGTTTCCTTTGCCCTGGGCCACAGGGTCCTCATCTGTGACACACTGCTTTGAGGAGATGCTGTGGTGACAGGTCTGCCACAGAGATGTAGGGCACAGGGTGCCTGCCACTGCTTGATGGTAACTATGGGCAGAGTTCCTTCCCTGGATTCTGTGGGGACAATGAAGAGTAGAGTCCAGGCCCTGCCTGGCCCTGCCCAGGGGTCAGAGAACTGCCTAGTGCCCGCTGCTTCTCTGTCCCCCAAATCTCAGCTGTTTCCTGGACCCTCACCTTCCTGGCCACCTGGGGTTGGGTCTTACCCCCAGTGGGCAGCCTGGGAAAGCCCTGGTCTTGCTTGGACCCCCTGGTGTGGTCAGCAGCCAGACAGCAACCTTGACAAGGCCAGGCCACTCCAAGCCCTTCGTGGGGATGAAGGGGAGTGCCCACCCCACCTCCTCCTCCTCCTTGCTGAGAGCCCCCCAACTGTCATTAAAATAACAAGTTTCTGTTACAATCTAAACATTCCCACATCGCATAAAGGGTTATATTACACCCGAGTCACTCCCGGCCTGTGTTTGCACAGAAAAGCTCACGGCAGGTCCCCCCTCCTGACGAAGTGACTTATTAAAGTTTAAACAGTAATTAACAGAACAATAAAAATAAAGGGATGTTTGGGGAGTCATAGCGCACACAGGGTTTTGGCAGTGCCAGCAGTTTTTCAGTGCCCTGCGCTGGCAGCAAAATGTGACTGTGAAGCCAGAGGGACAGAGGACGGGCCAGGGTTGGGCCAGGGTCGGGCCAGGGAGACTTGAGGCCCAAAGGGCAGAGTAAGGGGGTAGCAGGGTGGGCACGGAGTGGGTGGAGAGGTCTGACACAGAGCCCTGCAGACCAGGGTAGGCTTCAGGAGCCAGCCTGGCCCCAGGCACTTCCAGGAGCCCAGTGCCTTGGTCACATCTAGCCAACTCTGGCATGGACTGGGCTGGAGGAGGTGTCAGGTCCCTGGCGCTGTGAGGATTACAAGACCCCACTGCAGTTAATGATTCCTGAGGCTGGCCCCCTGCCACTTTGGACTTCTCTCCCAGTCAGGCAGGCACCTCCCACCCATCCCCGCCTCCTGTGGCCAGGGCACCCTGAGAACTCTCCTGAAGCCACTGGCCCTTAGTAAGCATGAGGAAGAACTCCAGGGAAGGGCTTGCCTCTCCCTTCTCTGGGACAGGGAAACCAGCCAGCTAACTCCTGTCAGGTCCCGCTTACCTCACAGGAGAGATCGCCGAGCCTGCTGGGCCAGGTGGACCCCACCGAGGACCCCTTACTTTCCCTTTCCAGAGCACCTGTTAGCCCAGCCTTGCCTCTTTTCCCACTATAACTTCTGCCCCAGAGACTCAGACACCTGAGAGACAAGTCAGACAGGGAGGGTCCTGGGGAGAGGAAGCCAGGCCTGGGTTTCCTCGGAGCACTGGGGCCAGGGAAGAAAAGACAGCAGGAACCCTTGGGCATGTGCCTGTCTGGGGGTCAGCTGGCTGTTTCATTAGCTTGGGGTGAGGCAGGGAAAGCCCTGGGGGAGGGTAAGGCAGCCACCATGAGTTGTGTCAGGAGTGGAGACTGCCTCGTGCTGGCCAGGTGACAGACAACATTACACTGATGGCTGATCCTCCAGGCCTCAAACTGCCCTCTCACGCCTTCCCTCTCCCAGCCCCCCAGGGACCCCACTGTTGCAGGGTTTACTGGGGGAGGGCTGCACTCCTCAGAGCTTCCTCTGACTTACACCCACAGTGCCCATGCTCAGGTTTGCTGCCCACACCTGTCACTCTTCTCCCAGGAGAACCACTGTACAACTAAGTTCTCTCCTTACCACATAGGATTGTCTCCAAAAAGTGCATTTTCAGCACAAGATCCCCAATCCAGGTTCTTCCCACTAGGACAAACAGGGGCCTAAGACACCTGGAACCCTGAACACAGACATCTCCTTTGCATGGCTCCTCCAGCCCCCTGTGCCTTGGTGTGCCAGCCTGCCCAGGCCTGCCTCAGAGCCTTTCTGCAGGAGCCTCCCTCCTCTGCCTACTACTATGAGCTCTGGACTAGCATCCAGCTCAGATCCAGCCCCTTGCCCAGGGCATACGGCCCAATGGGCCCTGGTGCAGGGCCCAGGCTGGTCTCTTCCTGTCCCAGAGGGAAAGACTTGGTGGGGTCCAAGGCTCTCTCCAACCTCCTATCTCCTGGGATGGGGGTTCTGGGCAGCCAGTGGGCACAAGAGGCAGAGACTCTGTCTCTCATGAAGCCTATGATGCCCAACCATTCTATCCCTCTTGCCAAGGCCCCTGGGGCCCAGGCAGCAAGGGTCCCAAGGACCTTCATGGCCCTGTGTTTGAGGCATTATGTCCTGAGGACCCTCGGGAGATGGGCAGCTTTTCTCCTGTGCCTGGGCAGAGCGCTCCAGACCATCATCCCTACCCACCAGGTTTGGGGAGAGTGGAGGTCCAGGCAGAGAACACTCAAGAAGGGCTCAGGCAATGTTTCCCCAGCTCCCTCAGCTCTTCTCAGCAGCAAGGCTGGAAGTGACAGAGGGAGCGCACACTGTCTCCCTGGCTGCTGTGCAGGAGGCAGACTGAGGCAGCACCCAGCCCAGAGCCAGCTGGGGGCAGGAGGGGATGGGGGCAGAACTGGTAGAAAGCAAGGCAGAAGATGCTGGGGAACCCTGAGGAGGGCCGGAGGGGCAGAGGCCTCTGATGGGTGCAGGCTGTGTGGGCAAATGAGGAGAGGTGCTCACTCCAGTCTTGTTTCTAGAACAGCTCACCTCTCCCCTGTGCCAGGGCAGTCAGGGAACTCTGGCTGGACAAGGAGCTCCGCCGCATGTACTCAGGCGGCGGAGGCTGTACTGACCTGCCTGGGGCTTCCGCGCTGAGAAGAGCATGCCCTGAGACACAGAGGGATCTGGTCAAAGCCTTGGTCACTTGGGTCACCTCAGGACCATGCAGATCCAGGGAACTACTTCCTGCCCAGAGCCCTCGAACACTGCCAAATCCAGTTGCAATTCATTTCGTGTTAAAGGGGAACTTTCTGTAATCCCAGCATTTGAGAGGCTGAGGTTGGAGGATTACAAGTTTGAGCCCAGCCTGGACAACCTAGTGACCCAGCAAGACCCCATCTCTAAGTAAAAAATGAAAACAGGGAATAGGCCCCGGGTTCAATTCTCAAACCAAAAAAAATCCCCCAAAATAAAAAATGAGTGCATGTGAGACTTTCTATAGTCTTGAACATTGATTGCTCCAAGGCCTGTGGACCCCAAATACCCTAAAGTCTCCTTCAAGGGAGAGTCAAGCCCCACTCTGGCCTACCTGAGAAAGCACCCCGATCTCTAAACCAGAACCTCTAGACTGCAGGGTCTGGCACTCAGGCTCACTGGTAACCAAGGGACATGCAAGAGGAGGCTGGTTCTCGCACTGGGAATGTGTAGGTCTGTGTGGCACAGATATGTGGGGTGTCCTTTGGCAGGGACCAAGACCCCAGCCCTTGTAAATTGTGCTGTGAAGGGTAATTAGAGTGAGCTCCTTCCTGGGATTTGGGCAAACAAAAGGGACAGAGAGGCCCAGGAGAGCTATAAGAAGTGGGAGGGAGGGCAGCTGGTGGCAGAGGGTGCTGTGGATGACAAGCCACCCACCCTCCCCCACAGCCCATCTCCGCAATCCCCTGGCTGAGGCCAACAACGAGGACATGAGGGGACTAATTTAGGAGTATTTTTAAAACTGTGGCCCTAGTGGAGGGGTTTAGCAGTTGTCAGCCATCTGGAATAAGGAATTACAACCACCTCCCTAATCCTATATCCCTAAACCCTAAAGCTGGTTACAGGGGGAGGAAGAGGCAGCAGGTGGGTGGGGGTGGGGTCTGTTCCAGAAAGAGGCAAAGCCCAGGGAGGTGCCATTCTGCCCGTGGGTCCCTGCCAGAGGGTGCCTGGGGCCAGGATGCAGGCTGCAGGGCCTGATGGGCTCGGAGCCCACTCAACTCCCCCACCCGCTCACGCACGCTTACTCCCCAGGCCGCACCGGCTCGCACAGGGGCCGTCAGGTAAATTAGATCTGAAAGCTGACAATTTCTGACCATATTTCCTTGATTATTTCAAACAAATGCACAGCAGCCGCTGTAAGGAGATTAAAGTGACATAAACGTCCCGAGTGGGAGGGGGGAGGGCAGAGGATTCAGGTCACCCCCATCCGTCCCCCGCCTGACAGACGCTATATCGCTATCCAATCCAATAAAAAATCCCCCCCTTTTGCTTTAATTAATTTTACAGCTAGCTTGCTTAATTACTTTCAATCAAAATCCTCCTGCCATCGCAAAATTAGAGATGGTTGAGCTCCATTAGCCTAAATTCTTCATTTCCATATAGAAAAGAGGCTGTCTGCAGAGCCGGCCCAGGCCCTGGCAGGACAGACGCCCGTCTGCCCGCCCGCTGCCCACCAGCCCACTCCTAGCTTCTGCAGGCTTGCCAGCTCTGTCCTGTGCATTTCTCCTCCTTCTCCTTCAAAGCTGCACCCTAGGCTGAGAAGAGCTGGGGTCTAGATGGGACCTACTTCTCTCTGCACCCCAACTCTTGACTAACATTCATGAGGGGCAGCAGGGCTGGGCTGGACCAAGGGACTGGTGTGGGGTGCACATTGGACCAGGGCTCACTGCTTCAGGCAAAAGGAATTCAGGTCCTGGGGTCTCCCCGCTAAGTGCCTGTTGCCCTGGCTGCCAAGTCCAGAGCAGACAGGTCGCCTGGGCCTCTGCCCTGGTTCTCCTCAGGAAGCAGAGCTCTTGCAGGGCAGGGACACTCCAAGCCTTGGATTTGGGCCCAGTTTGTACAGAGCCTGGAACCAGCGTCACCCAGGGTTCCCTTGCTGATTCCGAGTCACTGTCTCAAGCAACTCTTGGACCAGCTGTCCTGATGCTACAAGGCAGGGCAGCAGCTCCCCCAGACTCTGTGTTCTTGCCCCCTCACCCCTCGCCCTGTGCCCTGCATGGGCCCAACCCCCATCACCCTGGTTCCCAGCCTGCAACAGCTGTTCCTCCACCCCCGGCCTGGGCTCCATCCACATCCTGGGCCTGCACTGGCTCCCTTCTTCTCCCCTCCACTAGCCTTATCCTCACAGCCCCCAAAGCCAACTCCGGAAGCTCCACTTCAGGTTTTCCATGCCACAGCCCAAGTGTCACTGCAGGATCCAGCCCAACCTGGGCTCCAGCTGATTAAGGATCTGCAACAGGATGTAGGGATTACAGTAAAACCTGGCTCTGGATCTAGGGGGCAGCAGGGCAAGTCCTGGCCCAGGGACTACCCTCCTGACCCCATCCATCCCACCCCACCTCGACACACACATCCAGATGCCGGATGAGGCCTCTCAAGCGTTTACAGGGATGGCTGGACTATAGGAAGTGGCTAACAAGGGTGACCCTAAGGGACTCTAGTTAAGTCTGGCAGAAAGGCGAGGCTACACTGGGATGAGGAAGGGGAGTCTCCCCTGGACACTTCACATTGCTCTTGGAACAAGAAGTCAACCTGGTCCTCACAGGGCACCAGTGTGGAGGCAGGATGACCCCTGTGCCAGGCCTGAACAAGGCGGCAAGAGGCGCTCTGAGGGCTACCCCCTGCTGATGGCTGGTGTGAGGCCAGCGCAGGGTGGACAAGGGCCAAACCTGGCTATCCCGGGCATCTTCCTACACACCAGGGGCCCACGGGTCAGTGTGCAGGCTCCTGGCTGCTTCTGCTCTAAGGGTTAACTTGACGCTTCTCCTCCTGGCTTGGTGTCTCAACTATACATGCAGCCCCTCTGACACTGTGCCCTCTGGTCTAAGGGACACTGGGATCACGGTCTGAGTGCTCGAGCAGCTTAGAAGTCTATGGAGAGGCACCAAGGCTTCCCCCAGGAGTGCGGAGGGGTGGTGAGGGGCCCCAGAGTCCACTCCTGCCAAGCCTTGAAGTCACAGACAAAGACTCAGGCTCTCTCGCCTCCTACTCTTGTTGCATCTGTCCCCGTGGGCCCAAACCCCCTCTCCTGCCCGTCAGGTCACAAGTAACTTGTCAGGGAGGTGACCAGCAGGCAGAAAAGGCAGTGGCAGCCCCCTCTGTGGCACTTACTGAGTTCCCCCCCTTTACCCCTGAGCCAGGAGGAGGTGGAAGGGCGAACGCAGGAGCAAGCGTGGGTCAGTTACCTAGAGATCAAAGCCCATGCCAGCTGTGAGGTAGCACAGCTCCCTACTCCACCCATGTCAGTGGCACCTGTGAGTAGCGCCCACCTCTTCCTGGGCCTTCAGCACACTACCCCAGGGGGGGATGGCTCCCCACAACTCAGCCTGGCCTCCCTCCTCCTATGCATGCTTCAGGGGTCCTGGCTGTGATATCACTTCCTCCTGGAAACCCTGGGGATCATCCCCTCCCGGGATCATCCCCTCCCTCCCTCCTCTCACTGCTGTAGCTCTTCGGCAGTGACTTATCCCTGTGCCTCACAAGACCGCAAGATGCGTGGAACAGGACCACTTTTCAGCACAGCGTCTGGCCCGATAAATATTTACTGTAGGAATAGAGAAAACTAAGTGCTTCTCAAGTTCACTAGGGCAGAGCTGGGGCCCGGGGCGTGGCTTAACTCCTGCAGCAAACCCAACAGGGCTCTAGGAAGCTCTTCTGTCTGGCAGGGTGGGGAATCCCTGGGTGGACCCAGGCTGAGGCCCCAACGGGTCTCCTGCCCTCTTGAGCCCAGGCTCACCTCCAAATGCCCTTCGCAGAGCTCAGCCTAGGGAACAAAGAAGGCCCCAGTTGTTCCAAAATTTCTCTGTGAGAGGGACAACTGTTGCTGGCCAGGCCCTTTCTCAACAGCTCCAGCAACTGTTTGCGGCGAAGTGCAACTCTCTCCCTCCTCCTCCTGTCCTTGTCCCAAAAAGGAGAGAGGGGATTGAAAAAAGATGGGGGGAAAATCCTGTACCGAGCCCCACAATCTCCCTGCACCCGCTCACAAGTCTGTCTGGAAATGTTATGAGTGCAAAGAGGGCATGGGGACAGCCACCTGCTGTCTCAGACAACTGGGACAGCCGCATCGAAGGGAGAGGCTGTGAGATCAGGACCCAAAAAAAGAAGGTGAGAGAGTAAAGGATGCAGGGGAGGGGGAGCGGTAGGGGTGCTGGGTAAGATCAAAGGGAAGGGAGGCACTGGCCAGTGCCCAGAGGCCCTGCAGGTGCAAAGGGCTCTGAGGATGTGGAGAGCAATGGGAGGGCCCAGAAAGGACCCCTGGAGCCGGTGCGCTCTGTCCAGGGGCAGTGGGAGGTGCAGGAGGGAGAGAAGTTGACTGGGGAAGAGGGAGCGAGGTCTATTAAAATCCTCTCAGTGCATAACACAAAATGTCAGGGTTTATAGCTTCATTCTTGGCTTTGCCGGGACTGAGAACCCTGAACAGAAATGTCACCGCTTGTCATGTTTAATCACCTGCTGTTTGTTAACACCTTCTCTGCAAGGAGCCTGTCTCAATCTGCCCCTGGGCCCCCAGGGATCCGGAAACAGAAAACATCCTCGGCTCCTTACCTGGCTTCAAGCCCTGCCCACGGTTCCCAAGGGAAGAGCAACTCAGTTCCATCCTGGGCCTCCCATCAGGGCGAGGGGCCTTCTGGGGGCCTGTGGAGGGCAGTGACTTGCCCAGCATGGGGTGGGATGGTTGGCAGGCTGAGGTGGGTGCCCCTAGGCTGGCTGTCAATCTCCCGCCCTATCTGGCCTCGTGTCTGTCCCAGCCATTCCTCCAGCCCCAAGTAAATAAAGGACGGCCTGCTCAAGTCCCTGCAGCCTGGAATTCACCAAGCTGTCTGCCCGAACAGCAACTGCCATGTAACATCTACTGTTACCCCCTCCCCTAAGCCACCGCCTCCCCGTTATGATTTGGATCACACCATCTGCGGTTCTGGCTTTGCTCCCTCCCTGAGCACGCTTTCCTGGGATGTTTAGACTAGGAATTCTCAGCCCTAGTGCTCCATAACTCCTTTCTCTGGGCTGGGGTAGGTGCGGGGCAGAAGGGTTGATAGGCCACTGTGGCACCACAAGTGCCCCCAGAACACCAAGCTGTTCTCCACCCCCAAAATACAGTGTGGTCCATTTCAGGTATGAAGTTGGTCCTCTCTTGGGTTCGACCCAAGCCAAGTTCAGGCAGCTCAGTATAGCTCCCACACTAAGGCCCCGCTTCCAGACAGCTGTCTGCAAAGCAGCATGCTGATCCTGACAGTGCCAAGGCAGTGCTGCTACTTCTAGTGACAAGGGAGGCCAGTGGGGATCTCTTCTCCTGAGCTAACCAAAGCCATCTCCCAGGAAACCAAGGGGACTGTCCCCAGCTTCCCTTTCTGCAAAATCTGCTTTCACAGAAACATCTCGCACAAACATGGATCTGCTAGAATGCCTGCTCATTTAGACTTCCTCAAGGGCCCTGCATCTAGCCTATTCATTTCTTCCTCACCAGGGGGACAAGCCAGAGGGCTCCCCCAGCAGATGGGGAGCACCCCTTTCTGGGGAGATGAGCAGAACAGAAGTCTTTAGAAAAGGAAACTCCTGCAAAAACCTCTGAATGCACATGCATCAACCACTGTGTTGCACATGGGGCCCGGGGATGTGAGCACGGACAGGTGGGACACAAGTAGGGCCCAGGGACTTTTGGGGTGCGGGTGGGCAGCACAGTGCACACACAGGCTCAGAACCAGGCACCTCCATTAACCCTGCATGTGTACAGACCTCGGGGAAGCCTATTTTTCCCTTGGAAGGAAGCCCCATGCTGAATCTCTCCTGGCATTTGGGAACAAACCTGGCAGTGTCTCTGGGCCACCTGTGTTTCTGTGTTTGTTTGCAGTGCGTTGGCAGAAGGGGGGACTGAACCCAGGCCTCGTGCATGCTAGGCAAGTGCTCTCCCAGAGCTGCTTCTCCTCAATTCCCTCTTTCTCCAAAGGAGCTAATCAAGAGAGATGTGG